>OMNM01014368.1:3332-15836 GCA_900302745.1 Parablennius parvicornis | reverse complement strand
CGGGGGGGGGGGGGGTTACTCTGCCTGGCTCTCACGTGCACTTAGCACGTTTGACCCACATTACCCAACAGCATGCTGCTGCATGCTGCTGCTGTGTTTATTAATAATCGTGTGTACGTCCTCCTCTGTGCTCTGGCCAGAAAAAAAGGCTCATGTTTTGGCTCATTATGTGAAAATACTATGCATTTTTGTTCAGACCAATGCTGCAAGTAAGTGTTTGTCTGAAAATGAAAAAAGGTCCAAAGTCGGCTCTTTATGTTCTGTACTGTTCTTATCGAGACGAGAGTCATGGAGGCTGGAGGCTGTTTCACATGTTAATGATCGAACATCCACAAACAGCCTGCACAGGTCCATCAGAGGCACTGAGACAGTCACTAATGCAAGCAGAGACCAAAAATATCCTTACAAGCAAACTCCTGGTCCTTTACAGGAAGCTAGAATATGTGAAAATAATCCAGTGCGGGCACAAGAAAAACAAACTGCAATAATGAAACGATGCCTCACCTTCATCTTCATAAATTACTAAAAGGTCGCTCAAGACCAGAGGGAGAATAATATTGATAGATAGGTAGGATTAACGCCATTAAGAGATTATGAAACAATAATTTCACAATGTGAAGCAGACAGGAAGTTGATGCAAAGACATGCATCAGAGCATTACAGTGAATGATCCTACATGTGATTATATCTTGTATTGTATTAGGTTTTGAGACAGTCTAAGTGTCAATTACACAAAACAGAAGTCAGAGTCAAGAATTACTTCAAGGATTTTCACCTTCATGTCATTGTGAGAGTTGGAGTTTGGTCCACTCTCTTAGTGAACTTTAGTTATTGGAGAGAATCCTCACTGAGGGTGAAGTGAACCTCATTCACCAAAATCAAACTCTGACAAGCCTTACTGTAAACACTTTCCCTGGACTGGGTTTTTAAAACAGCTTTTCAGAAACACGAGTAACGCCGGGATTATGGGTTATGGAACGACTAAATCTGGCCAAAGAGAACGCCAAGGGGCTTATTCTGCCCCGGCACCACGGGTGTAGAGGCTGTTGGATACCATCTCAACTGGTTCTGGCTCTTTTAAATACTGGAAAGCCGAGAGAGGTGTATGGCAGGAGGAGTGGTGGGGCTGGAAATGGAAGGAGAATAGATCACTAAGCTGTTAAATGGGCCTGAGCGTCCCTGATTTTAATGAGTGAAGGGGCCTAATTCCTCTTGAGCGAGTGGTCTGAGTAAGTGCAGTTTCTGGCAGAGCTCCAGTGCCTCACACCAGACGTTCTTTTTCAATTCGTTCTGACAGTGAGAGAGAGAGAGAGAGAGAGAGAGAGAGAGAGAGAGAGAGAGAGAGAGAGAGAGAGAGAGAGAGAGAGAGAGATTCCCTCCCATGACATTTCTCAGTAAAATATTTAAAAAGCATAATTTTTTTTTTTTTCAATCAACACTGGTCCCTCGATGACTCACATTCCTGTTTGTGAAATTTGAATATCACCTACTTCTACCGTCAGTAAATTAGTTAAAAAAAAGAATCCTTCTCTTGTCCTTTTCTGACTTTCATATGTGAAATGCCTGCTGAATTTCCCCCAACAGTGGTAGTTTAGCTGTCAACTCAACAGTATAGATCCTCTCATTTTCTGTGTGAGTTCAATAAAAAAAGAGAGATTTAACTATACTGTATATTTAAAAAAAAAAAAAAAAGACTTCTGCTATAACTGAAGCTTGGTGTTAACCAACAATCAGTAATGATTGTTCATATGTACTAATAACCTGTGATTTCCTCGATTAGGGAAATATCGCAGTCATCTGTAAGCCCCTTTGTTTCTCCCTGCTGTGTATATCATGCCACACTGCCACCAAGGCAACATTTATACACAATGAACTGCATCACTCAGACCTTTAAACACACAAAAAAAAAAAAGCAAAGGCAGGAAATTTCTATTTTAAGGCAATTTCTTTTTCACGCAGCTTAGCCCCTCTGAAGAGTAGGTGCTGCAGCTGCTAAGTAGCTCTCCAAATATTCTACTAAGAAGAACTATAGTAAGCTATTTCGAGCAGGACATCACCAACTGGGAATATACAATTCCTCTGAGTAAAACTATCTGAAAATCCCTTTTGCTGGGTAGGATTTGGAAGAATTTGGTGATTGCCATGTGAAGGTAAACATGTTAAAACTTTAGTTACCTGTAAATTGTACTGATGGATGAAGTACACAGGTAGTAGTCCAAACACCTGAAATGTAAATGTGCTAATCATATCCCCCATGTCGGCTAATTACTGTTGCGGTGGGCTATTTCTTCACTGGATCAGTTCTGCTTCGTTTGAAGTCTTCAGGAGAGATAAAACCTCAGGCGCTGCTTCAAGATCACAGTTCTGCCCTCCGGGTAAAGTATGAAGGTCATGTTCTTCATCGATAAAGCTTCGTGTTTTTAAGACTGATCAAGTAAACTAAACACTTCAAAACACCCTGGCAGGGTTAAATAAACAATCATTTAGTTCATATTTAGGTTTTGTTCTGCACAATGGTGTAGTGGAGAGTGAGACTGGCCCTGGCTTTCTGTGTTGAGTTTGTATATTTTCAAATGCATGAATTTTTTGTGAATTAAAAGAATGCAATGAATTAAATGAATTAAATTCAGATTTTCTCTCAATATCCAAAAACATCTATTTGAGGGAAATAATTATCGAAATTAAGCCATAAGTGTGAATGTGAGTATATCTCTCTCAGTATAAGTATTGTGTTTTGCTTCCATTGTCAGCTGGAATCTGCCTCAGCCCCACGTCCACCTTAAGTTTGCTCAAGCAGTATAGAAGATCGATGGTGTGTATGTTACACAATGTTTTGGCATCGGACATGAGAAAAGTTTTAATTAGTTTTAAGAGGACTACTAAACTGTGTTCCACAGTACACCACCAGTAAGAAACAAAGTAATTTAGTTCATTGGCATAAAAACTGCTTCTACTACAAGTCAACTCATGGGCTTCTTTATTGACATATGAAGTTGTTGAGATTATTGTTGTGTACAACTCATTTTTATAGTCGACTGCCACAAAAAATTGCTAATGATCTTCATTTCCAACATTTTAAAAGCATTTGGAGCTCTAAATCCATGCTCAAATGAAACTTTACACTACCCAACTGAGGACCATAAAGCACGGTAATAACATATTTTTAATTTGGGATTGACATTGAGCCAGCTCCATCTTAGGGGTAAAGAGAGAGACAATTGACAGTGCAACTGCAGGATCAAATATGTATTTGTGTCGTTAAGCCTATTCTAAGATCACCCATCTGTCTATTGTGGTGAGTTGGATTCAATCTCAGTTGAAAAAAGATCAACTGTAGGCTAAAACCTGGACAGTTTGCCCATCATAGCACAAATATACACTCATTCACAATTCCTGACATTCAAGAGTCTTTAATTGACCTAACCATTGTATGTGGAGTGAGCTTACGTCCTTAAAGAGGCAGGCATACAATATCAATGAATGCATGATGTATTTCATATAGAAAAATTTTCTGATTATCATATTGAGACTTTCTGATACAAGAGATGTAAATGCAGCACTTGACATTTCCTCTATTGGCAGCAATATGCAAACAATTAGATTGCAAATGCCCCTTTGACAATTGAAGCTCCATCAACGGCCGTGAACAAGAAATAAGATTAGATTCCTCCTTGTTCATCTTCACTGCTCACAGTGCTCACAACTGCAGTTGGTTAAAGAGAGGTCACTCCTCTGTTTGGGTTTATGTTGTTGGTGTATGAATGTATGAAACTATGAGTGAAACTGCATAGATGTGTGAACTCCCACCTGCCAGACTTCCAGGCCTCTGCAGCGTAGCGGTAGCGTAGAGCTCGTGGGAGATCTTGTACTGTTCAGAAGCGTGATGAGCTGCCAGACGTTTGGGAGACAGAGTGGCATAGCTCCCTATGCCCGAACTCATCTGCAAAGACAAAGGGTTGTTGGTTTTTTTTTTTTTTTTTTTTAAATTATTATTCCAAATGTTGTAAATTAGCTCAGAGAATGAACAGGGTGAAGATTATACTCTCGTGTCTCCTGGTGGATTACTGGGTCTTGGCAGCAAATCATCTAACAGCTGACGTGGCTGATGTTCAAATACAAAATGTTTGTACCTGCATATTTTTCAAGTTATTTCGCCAAATTAGTTTTGTGTCTACTTCCAAATGAGAAACTTCTGTAAATGGGTTTATGAAAACGAAATTGGCACGATAAAATTTAGACTGCGAACAGCCACTAATAAAACAAAAAAACAACTTCTCATTATAGTTCAGAGTGGGACATTCAAACATATGTTGACTGCAATTCATCACAGGAAAGAAGGATTTAGATAAGGTATAGAATTATATACAATCTCACCATAAGGATATAAAAGAAGTGCTTATCTGAAGAAGTAAAAAGGACTTCTATAGATTTTCATTAGAAAATGTGGAGAATATGGCTTGTCCTGAAATTGCCCTTCCACTACACAATATTTTCACGACTAAAAACGTGACAAGACAGAAAGTAGTATAATCCTCCCTCCAATGTGACCATATAGTGTATTAGTTACTGGGCAGGCCTCCCCATAGCACAGGACAAGTCCAGGAATCAGGTTTCTTCTTTTTAAACCTTTATACATGTTGAAGGAAATCTATTCATTATTTTATGAAACCACACATTTTTTTTTTATTACAGAATTTGCATTTGAGTTTTCAAAGTTAGGGTTTTTATAATCAAAGTATCTCAAAAGCTGGAAAAACAATTTTTTAAAAAAACAGCATTATGTCATACATTCCTGTTTGGAATAAGACACGAGTTGGGGATTACCATGTAGCTTCTCAAAATACTGCACTATCATCATTGACAAAGTAATAGCCAGAGAATAATGACTAAACCAAATTGTACATAAGCAAACTTTTGGAGAAAAATGCAAGAAAAGACTGGAAGACATTTTAAACTATTTTTATAGAAAAAGAGAAGGAGTCACTGACTTCACTCATACCCAGTAAAGAAATTCATCCAAGGAAATTCACTGGATCATTATTATAATCAAACAACAAACAATTGGAAAATGTATAGAAAGAGGATGAAATTATAGGATCAGCAGCAAGGTTGAGTAAGTGAAAAATATTGCCAAATCTTCTCCGTTCATGACAAACAGCTTATTCTGGTGTTGATTGTTGTTTGGGGGATTAGTCTGAGGAAACAACACACATTGGCAATTTCACAATTCATTCATTGAACAAACAAGAGCCCCAGTAGCGTGTGAAAGAACCAAACACAGCCACAACAAGCTGCCACCTCCTCCTCACGGTGGTCACCAGCCTGCTCACACACACATCATTGTGGGATCACGTCCCATTTTCAACCAGTATTATTTCCACGTCAGCCACCATAGTGGTGGCGTTAGTCACTGGCTGAGGTCAGAATTGCTGGCATTGTTAGAAACCAGAAATAGATAAGATGTCTGAGAGGGATAAGGAAGTTTTGCCATTTTTTTCCTTTGGTATGAAACACCTTGTCAGCTCACCTGCTCATCCCACAAATGCATCTCACTTACAGATGTGGTACAATTTCAATGGGAACAAAACATTTGAAGGCTGCTGAAAATGTAGCCTTCAAACTCAGATTTATTTAAATTTTCTAAACTGTTGTATTTTGATGATCATCATAAAATATCACAAGATTCAGTCATTAGAGAACATTTTAATACAGACTCAACTTTGATAAACGGCATGTGTATGAACAACACCGTCTCTCACACTGGTTGTATTTAGAGTTTTTTTTTTTTTTTTTTGTCAAAGAAGTTGAATATGCTTCACTTCAAAAGCTTTGCTTCAAACAATCTAATGTCACAAGAAGAGTAAATGTCATCATTCTTGTACCTGGTGGAGGGGGGACGATGACGAACTGGTCCCTCCCCCTGCTGCTGTGGAGTTGGGTGGAGATGCAACCCTCAGGGGAGACCCGCCCCCTCCCGCTGTTGTCACGGCAACTGTAGTACTAGACAAGAAATAGATGTGACAATAATTAGTTTGAAAAGAAAAAGGTTCATTTCACTTCACATATAAAGACAGGTTCTTCTGTCTCGTGTGATATGGAGTATATGGTGTGCTATATTGGCAGTATGCCTGCACAAATTGAAGAACAATGAAGTGACAAAAAAGACATTAACCCTTTTCCATTCAACTGTATGGTAATACAGTTGAACGGAAAGGGACTACTCTCTTTTTCATTTCTCTTGTAACTTAGTTTTCTTACACCATCTGGTGACACCTGTAAATGAGTCATGTATGTATCAGCAGTTACTGTAGCTCTTTACCTGAATGACTTGGCCAGTCGATTAACATTAGACTGTTTGCTGGGAGAAGAGGAGGAGGAAGGCAGGCGTTGGGTGGTGGAGTACCCCGGTGAGTCGGAAGATGATCCCAGGCGTTGGAGTTTACTGGGAGAACCGGACCCCGAACCACCTCCTCCTCCGGTCAGAGGAGAACTGACACGCTGGGCGGGCAAGGTGGAGCTGGAGTAATAGATACCTAAAAAAGAAAGAATAAAGAGTGGTGCAAAAAGCCATTGAACAGGGATGGTGTTCTATTAAAAGCAAATATATAACATTTCACAGTGGTTAAAAACAAGTGCAAGAAAATGCATAAAATGCAGGTTGGAAAACAAAATACAAAAATTCACTTCAGTTAGGCCAAAATGCGAGATTTACTGTATATTTCATTAGTTTGATATATTAGCTGAGCCTCTGTCATACTGTGCCTAACATTGAATGGGGAAGCCCATCCAATTTCAACATTATTGATTGTCTGCATGCAATAAGTCAACTTAAAAAGAAACAGGCTTCTATAAAACTGAACCAAAACTATTAAAGGAATATAGCAAAAAAAAAAAAAAAAAAAAGAGGCAAATACATCAAAAATAAAAGACAATATAGCCTTGTTGTGAATAAAACAATATATTGGACTTTTATTGTGAACAAATGAAAATATAAATGCATGATTAAGAACACAAACTCATCACATAAGATGCTGAAAAGCCTTGGACGTCACCAAGTGAAAACCCTCCTCATACATATTTGCCTTCGTCTAGAAACACCACTGGTTCATGCTCTGTCAGATGAGGTTAACACGAGAATGTATTTTGTGGAAAAGATTGAAACAGCATGTGGATTGGAGGAAGATGTGAAAGCTTACCTGAACCTGAACCGCTTTGTGATTGTTGTTGCTGGGCTGCACGACTGGATGTCACCTGAGGAGATGGTGGGAAACACAAAACAAATGAGGGCCAAGACAGGTAAAACAGATTGGTAGAGATGGCTGGCAGTGGGGAGGGAAGAAGCAAGAGCAGACAGAGGTAACAGCGGAAAACGGTGGGGAATCGAAGAGAATAAAGACCCGTGGCCATCAAAACTTTATGCACAATGAGTTCAGTCAAGCCTTTGAGACTTATCAAATGAATATAGAGGAGTTGGTAATAAAATCCCCATTGAAAACAGACGGGTGATTCAAGCAGACTCGTAGAAGCAGAGCACAAAGTCCTTTGAGCTCAGCTGACTGAAATTACTTGTCACAAGAGTCCTGTTGCAACACCTACTCAAAGTGGAGGATTACGCAGTCCATCGTGTATCCATGAATTAAGATCACTTATTTGATCACATAAACCCCAATATTCATGAACAGAATAACTGAATCTCTTAATAAAATTTGTCACATGTTATTATATAAGCCAGAGGAGCACGTATGGAGCAATAATCCCAGAATATGACAAAAACTACCTTATTAGTCATCGTGTCCAATAGATGACAGAATGTCACTCTGTGAGAAGCTTTTTTACAGCCACATGTCACCTGCTGGTCGATTCAAATATATTCACTTTTCCCCTGGAGACAGTCGGGGGGAGCATATGCCAGAGCTCCACTGAGTCAGATACAGCTAATGCAAAAAAACTTTAAAGGTGATTCTAACATGTTATTACTAGTATTACGTGGAACCAGTTGTGCAAGGCCACATTATGCAAGCACAGAGTCGCCATGCAGTCATTACTGCAGATACAGGAGTTAGAGTAAGTTCACCATTTTTTTAAGCAATAAGTAATAAAAGTAATTATAATGATATTACTAATAAGTAATATTATTATTATTACTTATTGTTTCAAAAATGATATTACTAATATGTAATCTATCTTTAGACTGCTGCATTTTTTGAACTGCATATGTACATTTGTTATACTGTCACTCTGTGTCTGCAATGAAAAAAACACGTTTATTCAGTAATTGTACCAATGTACATATACACATTACAATAGTGTCAAAAGGTGATGTTTGTAACTGTCTTCAGGTGTGAATATTTGCTGCTGTACAATACTGTGGAAAGAGCCTGCTGTAAAAAAAAAAAAAAAAAAGGCATGTCTGATCAGTAAACCATGCCTTGATAAAAATAGCAGCAAGCACAAGCAGACAATCTCCCATTATGTTTCCAATGGATGTCTCTGATAAATTTCCTGCTCGGCGATGAGCCACAGTGTGTGAAGACAACAGGCCTGTGGTTCCAGCACTGCTTTGTTTGGAGAGAGGTCATGGAAACTGATTTATCTCTGGCTGAGTGGATTAACAGTCTCTGTCTAAGAAAAAAAAAAAAAATCAGACATACAGTTTAGGGAAGCAAACATGCTGAGAAGCAAAAAGAAGACACTGATAAGAACTGAGTGAATGGAAAATCAGTCAAATGGGGAAGAGTTCTCTTTTGGTGCTGATATATGACTACTTGTAGTGACATAATATATCTGTCTACATGTAACTGGGTATATGCTGAATTCTTTAAGAAACAATATCTCATAGTATTCAAATCCTGAGGGAAGTTGTGGCTCTATTCTACGACGGGACACAGTGAATTTGACTCTCAAATTAACGGTCTATGATAAAACTCTGACAACATGTATACAGTATACAATCGTTAAAACTTTCAATTAAAAGGCACTGCCTCTGATTCAGGTGCCCAATGTGATCTGTCACAAGAATGATTTAGTTTTGTGCCTTGCTTTTCCCTACAGGATCCTCTTTTCTCACTGAAATTACTGGAAAAGATCTAAGATCTAATCTGTATTACACGATGTCTTCAACAGTCTCAGCAGCAATCCTGGTCTCAAATCTACGACAACTCGCATAAATAAGTCATGATTCATATGTCAGTTCCAACCCAAACAACCAGCAGTATTTACATCCGTCAGTATGGAGAGGTAAAATGTGTTTGGCCTGGAGTCATGAACATAAAAAATGAACTCGTACTTCAAAATTTGATATTTAAAGACTGTAAATATAACTTGCATTTATATAAAATTGCCATTGAATACAGCATTATCCAGAATTTTATAGAGATTGTAAAATATTTAATATGCGCCTCATGTATTGTATCATTTATTCAATAATTATTTGCCATTTTATAAAGAAAGCCTGAATATATAAAAAAGGGCCAAAAATCCACGGTGAATAAACATAAAATATGTGATTGATTTGTACAAGGTCACTTGATCTACTTGTTTGAAGGCTGATTAGAGGATGGATCATTTAAAGCGTCTATAAGCAGATACTGAGAGATCTTCATTTGGATGCAAGCCAGCATTGAGAAGACTGCGAAATCGTCTCTTTAAGTCCCCTGTGTATGTTTAGTAGGTTATGAAGCCGAGTGGGAGAAATAATACTGATGACTTGATGGCCACAAAACTGAGTTTAGGAACCCTGTTAATGCTTTATGTTGCTTGAGTTGTGTTTAACACAATCAATGTGAAAATGCAAAGCGAGCTATACATACAGATAGGGTTTGTGAATGAATAGATGAATTGAGGGGTAAATAAATGGATGGTTAAATAAGTAATGAGCGAAAGATGAATTGTTGGCTGAGTTAACTAAAAGATCGGCGGCTGACGCACGCTGTGGTGAGAGCACTTTCTCGATCCCACTGTGTCATCGAGCAGTGCTGCTTCTTTTCCTCCTCCAGTAAAACACTGGGATGTTTGAGGTGCCATGTATCCATGCATTATTAAAGCATGGCCTCTCAGGGTTATAAATATCCTACAAAAGAGGAGCAACATGCCAGACCTTTCACTTTCCCTCTCGCTCTCCTTGAACAGTCGCTCGTGCAAACTTTAAACAAATGTGGCCACATGCACGGTATATGGCCAAAGGGGTGCAAGTAAAACAGGCCTCCCGTGCACGTGTGCATGCACAAATGCACGAGTCTGCAAATGCACCAACAAAAATATGCATGTGCTGCACCTGCCTCTCCAGCAGCACTGGCATGCATAAGCTACCCATGGGCAACAAGCCCTGCTGACAGCAGTAGCCCCATTACACTGACAAGCCAAAAAACATCAGAGAGGACAACACACGCACAGGCACATGCACGCGGGGGCACACACATATATACACACACACAGAAACACACACACAGAGCGATGGTGAGCAGAGCAGACAGGGAAGTGAGAAGGGAGAAGAGAAGAGGACAGAAACACAGCAGAAAGAGTGAACGTTCCTTCTCTTTTATCTGCCTATCTTTATCCCCGTCCTTCAGTTTTTCTTCCTGCTGTATTTCTTATTTATTAGGACGAATATTCGAGCTTTATCTGAATCCAGCTCTGAAATATGCTTTGGCATGGCCGTAATAGGAAATGAATAAATATGTTTACAAAGACGATAACACCTCCTTCACCTCTCTCGTTCAAAAGACATAGGCACACAAGCAAACAAAAATGTGGAAATACCACCACACACACCTCCATGCACATCAACCGAGAAGCAAACATGAAACAACTATCTATTCTCTTTTGAAATGAAAACCAAACTGAAACATGGACCAAGAAGATGTATGAACAATGTAACCAACCATGTGTGACCCTTGTTCAATAATTACATTGTTTATAATCCTCACTGTAAAATATTTATTCTTACTCTCGTTTGATGAGCATCTTTTCGGAAATGAAACAATTGTCCCATACACCTGCAATATCCTTTAATGAAGCACTGCAGCTGCTCACTGATTAAGCAGCAGTGTGAGCGTCACGCTCAAAGTGCATGTGTGTCTTTCCACACAACTACTGCTATGTTGAGGACTTGCAAAGTGGGAAATAATTGGCTGCGGTAGGCTGTGAAGTCATTTGATGGGGTTGCTCTTTATCTCATCGATGTGAGTAATATGCAACTTTGTGCAAACTTTTGTCCTTAAAAGTGCCATTTTGGTCCGTAACCTTCTGATTACCTGTCATCTACTAAACAGCGATAAGTAATACACCACCATATAGCACCCAATCTAAAATACAGACAGAAGAAATTGATTGCTTCACAAACCACATGTAGTAATTAGACCAAATGACAACAGGAAATCTAATAAATAGGAGTCTTAATAAATATGTGTTTTTAAAAAGATCACATCCATTCCACGAGGGCAGCAAAGAAAGCGGCATTCACTGAGAGCGCTGTCAGAAGTGCTATGCAAAGTAGTGCATGTAAAAAGGCACCAGAGGAAAAAAATAAGGGTGCCTGTGAATAAAAAATGGAGCAACAAGGAATCCGAAAGCAGCTTATATCAACTCTATCAGGGTACTTACAAGTTTCTGTGAGCATAACATTAGAATGCAGCTATCATTAACCACATAGAATTAACTTTAGGTGAGCTGCTTTCTACAGCCAGAACCTTTTCATGCTAATTACGACAGTTTTCTATCCGTCACGCTGTCGGGAGAATGGAAAGTTTACCAAAACAGACGAACAACTTCACGGGTGAGGCCAGCAAAGTACATTTCACTCAAGGTTTTTGTCTTCAACAACATTTGCATCCTCATCATCGTCTTCGTGCAGCAGTTTTTTTTTTTTTTTTTTTTTCTTTCCCCTACCTGGTTGTAGCTGTGCACGGCTCCTCCAACCTGCCCGCTGCGTTGAGGAGTTGCTGCAGAGATGCTGTCGCTAAGGGCGAGGGTCTGGTTGCTATGGTAGCTGGCAGAGTACTGGAGCGAAGCCTCCGGGGTGGAGTTGAGCTGCAAGGAACTCTGGGAAAGAAGAGCCGGTCCTACCGATTGAGACAGAAACAGTGTATGGTTGGGTGAGAAGGGGGGTCGAGTTTGTGTGTGTGTGTGTGTTTGTGTGTTAGAGACAGAAAGAGACAGAGGAAGTAAGAGAGAGAGAGATTAAGAGTGAGGAAGAGAGGGGGCGTAGGGAGAAAGATTGAGAGGCAAAGAGTGAAATGGGTGAGAGAGAGAGAGAGAGAGAGAGAGAGAGAGAGAGAGAGAGAGAGAGAGAGATGCAGAGCCGACGGCTGCATTTGAAGGGAAGGAGAAGGACGCGGAGCAGCGACAGGAGTCATTGAGAATGTGAGACAGGTTTATTACATCGGTGGGAGCTGGCGAATGGAGCGAAACCCCCACACGCTTATGTTTTGTCAAGAGCGAGATCTCGTTATTTCACTCCTGAGCTTGCAAGTGGAGCAGGAGGACAGCGCAGCACATTCTGCAGGT
>OMNM01014362.1:15175-25453 GCA_900302745.1 Parablennius parvicornis | reverse complement strand
CTCATTGAGTTGATTTTTTTTTTTTTTTGGAAAAGGGACTTGGGCTTATTAGTGCGTCTGTCATTTATCAATCTCACAATATGGTTGAAGGAACACAAACAGGATAAAACTTAACTGCATGATCAACTCTGGCTTTGTGTGTGTGTGTGTGAGAATGTGTGTGTTTACCTTCCTCTATGTGTTTGTGTGCGTTTCTTTGTGCTTCACCGTGTGTCCGATCTTTTCTCCGTGCCGCTGTTAATCTCTTACGACACTGGTTTCACTGCTTAACCTTGTTGAGACTATTATTAACCCTTTACCGTACCCACGGAAATATTTGCTTTTGTGTTTCAAAGGAGAACAAATAAACATCTTCTCAGGACGTTTTTTTTTTTTTAACAGATTTTTTCTCAATTTTTTTGTTGAGGTTTTTGGTGTTTGTTGATTGTAGATAACATTGTGCAGCGTCACGTCGAGGTCTTTGGAAAAAAAACAAAAAAAACTTTACGCGAGAATGCTTTAAGTGAAAATGAATCATTTTTGAATTTTCGTTTCAGAAAGGTTTCAGTTTTCCACCGCAATGTTTTGAAAAAGATGTAGTTCACATCTTGCACCACTGGAGGGTGCTGTTTGGTTTTTGTAATGAAACTACACACGCACTCAAAATATGCTAGAAAGATTAACGGTGGCAAGATAAAGTTGTGTTTTCCTCCGTTTTCTCAGTCGGGAGACGTTTTTGTTAAACTGTAAACATGCAAAAAAGGTTTTGCATAATTTAATTCACAAATAAATCGCACAAAACTATCACAATGTCCGGAGGGTCCGGTGACAAAGTAAAAGAAGTGTTTCTGGATCTCTTAGTAGTTTAAACTAAATCCTAAATTTAACTTGCAACTCAAATCAAGCAGTTATTTTGTGTGGAAATTGTTGTATTAAAAAGATGCTTTATATACACATTAACATTATTGTTGATGAGACTGCTGAATTTCTTTCCTCTAATTGTAGAGATTATGCACAAGCAGCTGCTTTTCAAAGTATTATGTGATTGTTGTTGCACCTAAAATACACCTGAAGGGTTAAAAATACAAACGGCATTAAGTAGGCCAGGGGCGGGGTTGTTTTACAGCTTCGGTCTTAAGTTTCTTTGACTCTCAGTGTTTTAAGTTTCATTTCACAAGTAGTGCAAATACCTGCGTGAGTACGTCATGATGGAGGCGACCCGGTTCGGCTTCATCCTGTAATTCAAATATTCTCTTCAATTATGTTTAATATGGAGTAAATCTCTCATTTTAAGCGATCATAATCACCAATCGTGACTTTTTTGAAGTGGTGTTAATCACGTGGAGAATAGTAGTGAATGCTTATCGTCGCATTTGTGTTTTACCCAGAAGATAATTCATTAGATTAAAGTGACCTTTAAATACGACATTAAGTACCCTCCCACAATGCTCGCCTCGGCAGTTTTCTCTCCACGAAAACAACGAGGGGTCAAAGTCGCATGCTGATGTCACTCTGGCTTTAATTGCCGTGGCGACCACCGCGACCTCGTCAGCCGCCACGGACTCGCCGTCGCAGGACTGAGGCGTCAGACAAAACAAGGCCGATCAGGCAGAACCTGAAGCTTCCCATCGGACTTTATCTGTTCAACTTTACTGGCAGCCGTCGTTCATCTGTATTTACCAGAAGCATTCTCTTATAAAATAATCCTTCCTACCCTGCTTACTCCTCTTATTACTCTACAACCTTTATGATTGATGTTTTTAATCTTGTCCTTTCTGTTACAGTTGTTATTATATATACTATAATTACTATTATAAGTGTTCATACTCTCACCCTACTATTTCTATTACTGTTGTTTCTTCTATTACTCTTCTTCATGGTCCTACACTGTTATTCCAGTACTTTTCCTTTACTTTTATTCTTCGTATTAAACTTTCTGTCATCATTAATCTTATGTACTCTACTCATTGTTGTTCCCACTATTACTGTTACACTTATTCTTAGCTTCCTCATCCATACTCCTATTACTCATGTACTTATCCCCTTCTGTTACTGTCTGATTCTGCTTTTTTATTCTCACATTCAATATTGTTTATACTTACTATTCTTACTTGTATTCCCTCTATTACTGATATTATTATTATACCTAAATGTATCATTACTCTTTTACCATTATTGTTATTCTTCCTGTTACCAGAACTCTGTTTTTCTTCCTGTTAGGGTTAATATTATTTTATATATTGTTATTCATACATTCAATATTACTCCTCTTGCTCTTTTCCTTGCTATTGCTATTATTCTTATATGTATACCGGTTTCTCCTACTATTACTATGTTAGCAGCTTGAATCCCGAGCACACGCAGAGTTTATAATGTCTGATCCAAAGGTCGCTCTCTGCTAAAGATCAAACGGAAGAAGTTGGTCCGCCGTGTTTCGGGAGCAGACGCAGATGCGGAGAAGTTCCTCCGGCGTCCAGAGGCTGCTTTGTTTTACCGAGTGCAGAGAGATTTCTCCGGACGCGCCGCTAATCCGCCCTGACAGTGGCCGGGATTCAACTCAACCTTCCTGAAATCTGCTGAAATAGAAATGTTTGATCAAACGTCAAACCCAGAAGAAACGTCTTTGTCTTCAAAGTCCGCAGCGATGTCGCTTTTTTTTTTTTTTGGTTTTCTTGGATGAGATTGTGGGTTTTTAGACTCTTTATGAACACCAGTACTGTAACAAAAGCACTTAAATCAGTAGAACAAACACAAAAAGTACCATTTATCATCCTTGACCTGCAAAAGTAGTCGAGATCTTTCAGGTCAATAATCCCTCCACTGCTCCTGTGCCAGTTGATTTAATAAAACACATTTTAAAAGTGACCAAGAAACAACAACAAGAAGTTTATATATTGCTGGCATCTGAGGTTATTCCAAAGAATCCACAGGACAAGCATAAATGACTTTTGCTTTATTTCGTGAATATTTGTACAGTATTTTTGTTTGTACATGAAATGTCGGAGTAAATCATTCATTCAGCGTCGTTATTTTTTCAATGTAACGAGGCCCATAATGTAATAACATACCCATAGTGTAATAACAATGTGTTCCTTCATTGTAATAATATTTTGCCTATGATATAAGTTATAGCAGTAATACATAAATAGAGCTGAATTTCTTGGAAATAAAAACTTTTTGCAGGATTTGTGGAGCTTTCATGTGCAAAATATAGAAATAGTGGATCAGATAGATTATTTAATTTTATATCTATATAGTATACAAACTCAAACAATCACTGTTGTAAAAAAACAAACTTTTATTACTGTGTTGGATAGATATTATTGACTTCATTACATTCAAAATGTTAAAAAACTGTTAAATATGTGTGTAATACATAATACATATGTATTAATCACATATTCGGTGATTGTTATTGATTTGGAAATACAAAAGAATGAGGAATGACATACATCCACTTTCAAGATGAAGAGTTAAAATTGTTCTTCAAAAGCATTTTGCTTCCATAAAATACAGATTAAATAAGTTATTTCTAAATCTTAAAGTTGTTTTCTAAAACGTCTGAAATTTAAAACAGAAAGTGGTTCATCCGTTGAATCATCTCTTAATAACTTGTTTTGTCTCATCGTCTCCGCCCTTCTGCTCCGTCTGGGGGCATGGGTCTGTCTTGGAGAGAAAAATATTTTCAAAAAGTGTCTCTGAAAAGCAAGAGGTCCCATAAATAACAGCTCGGCCGGGTCTTTCCCGCTCTGCGGGCCGGCCGGCCGCGACGCTTGTGCAGTCTGGAACGTCACAATGGAAGTGCTTATCCAGAAAGCGCATCGCGGTTTCTCTGATTACGACTTCACTGGTGTGACATGTTTGTATCTCTTTGTGTTCACGCCACTTTTTCCTCTTTTTTCTTCTCCTGCTGACGTGTAGGGGAAAGTGTAGGGAACGTGTAGGGGAGCGGCTATAAATACGAGGAGATAAGACACAAGGAGACAGTGTAGTCTAGTGATAAGCTTCGCCGTGTAGTACACCAAAAAAAAAAAAAAGTACCAGCATTGAAAACAACCTCTGATTTGTAAAGAGAAAACTGCCGTGGCAATAATTGCTCTGTAAAAGTCAAACGTTAAAATATGTTGCTCTGCAGGGCTTGCGTGGAGTTTCCCGGAGTAACGATCACAAGATTTAATGAATCACGTGTGCTGTGAAACAAAATCCTGCTAAAAAAAGAAAAGGAGCTAAATGCACGAAAAACATTTTTCACCAACAAAGAAAAGTCTCGTTTTTAAGTGAGATACAGAAAGTTTTTAAAATGAGGCTTTCATGGAAGAAAGTCAAGAAAAACATACAAATATGTTGCTCTTTGAAGGCTTGAACAGAATTTTCCAAAAGCGGGGCATCTTTGTTGTTTATTATTGTTGCGAGGGAGTGAATCAAGTTGGGAAAAACAACTAAACACAATAAAAAAAAAATTAATTTTTCCATTACATTTTCCCATTTTTAAAGGCTGGAGTACATTTTCGAGGACATACCGAGAGGCCGGTTTATCCCAGTTTTTCGACTGAGGTTAAAGGAAATGAGAGAAAGCTGTGTTGTGGTTTTGTAACAGAAATTGGCCTGTAAATGTCACAATCTTACTCGTATCAAATCGCTGTAGAGATCCCAGAGTTTCCCAGAAATGTGCATCTTTTTACAGCCTTTATTGGAGCGATGATGCTTAAAATATGCAATAAGCCAAGTGTGCTGTGACAGAAAAAAGATTTTTTATCCAATTAACATTTTTATAGCTTCAGCAGAATGTTTCAATCGAGATTTAGTAAAATCGGCAAAAGTGAATAGTTTTGCATCTTTACATGTGATTTACTGAACTAATGATGCCTCAGCGTTTTAGTAAATAAAGTATACTGTGGGGAAAAATCTGCAAAAAAAAAAAAAAAAAGGGGCGCTTAAACCACAAAAAAAGATGAAATAAGACTTAACAAGACTATAAAAGCCAAAGCGGGCCAGGAACAAGAAAACAGAGAAGCAAGATTGTTTTTGTTTTTTTTTTTTGGTGTTAAAGATCATCCGGCTCAAGTTTTACAGACTGTTAAGACCCACATCCAGCTGCAGACGTGCAGGTATAATCAGTCTCACAGCTTCTTTGCGTCTTTACTGCTTTTCCATTTCCTCTCTTCCTGGTATTTTCCTGCACGCCACCGACACTCGTTTCCCTCAAAGCTCAACAACAAAAAAAAAAAACACCTTTTTTTTTTGGGGGGGGGAAGTTTTCCTCCAGAAGTGAATCTGAAATATCAGACAGAAGAGTCTTAATTTAGTGTTTAGGTGAGCCGGAGCGCGTTATAAGTCATAAACGTGTTTCTGCTCCAGATCTAATGTCGTCTTCATGTTGTTTTTATTTTTCTTCGACTTGAGTTTTCACACGACTCTCTGAATCCTGCTAAATGCATCTTCTTCAGGAACACAAACTTCCCCCTTTCGTTCCTCCTTTATGGCCCATGAGAGCAAAAAGTATCGATCGCTGGTGTGCAGACGTGAAGGAAGTACACGCATTCTTGAGTGGAGTTGTTGGAAATAAGTTGGAAATAGTAGTAATAGCTGCGCCGCAGCAGTAAAAGTTTAGAAAGTAGAAGCTCTGGATTGAACTCGGCGCTTAAAAGTCTCCCTCCCAGGTCTTATCCGCAAGTTGTTGCTTTGTTTTTTTTTAATGGCTTTATCTCTCTGCATCAATTTTGTTGTTTTTCGGTTGTTTGTTTACCCCGTTTCACCTCAAATATTTAACCTTTTTGCTTTTATTACATATATATATTCCTGCCCCTTCAGTCTTTTTTGGTCTGGTGTCTTTCTACATTGTTTTCTTCTGTTTCCAATTTTTGTCCTTTTGCACATTCTTGTCTTTTTTTCACACTTTATATCTTTTCATGTCATTTTAATCTCCTTATTTATTTTATTTGTCTTAATAAACTCTGTTAAATTGCATTTTTCTAAACTGACATAAAAAAGATTCCACAGATTTTGAACGACTTGTTAATGATAAAATTAGAACAATCCCTCTTCGATAGTCAGAAAGCATACAAGAGAATGAAAACCTGCTTCGCTACTTTATTTGACATATGGACAGAATTAAACGTCTAGAAGTGCCTGGTGTGTTTCTGGACTCTTGGTCGTATGCGATCACTGAGCGAAGACGTTTATTGTCGACGAATTTGAGATAGAGAAGCAACGGCGGTGGAAACGCAAACCTTTTGTTACTGTCAGGAAACGCCAGGAGACATAAACACCACATTTTTTCGGAGTTTAAAATCTGCGCAAGATGAGGTGTTACCTGTTAGATAAAAGACCTGAGGTTTCACTGTTTGACAGTTCTGGTTATGAGATAAAGATCAGAAAAGGGAGGTAAAGCAATAAACTTCACGGTTTAACAGACACTGCCTAGCTTGTGTGGCCGTGTTTCCATCGACAATGTGATCTGATGAAATGAAGGAAATGGCGATCGGAGGGAAATCGATCGGTGCGAGTGGTTTCTGTTAAATATTCACCCGTTTTGGAAGTGGAGAAGAAAGGTCACAAGATTTACTGTGGAAGTAGAGGAGGTGGGGGGAAAGCTGTCGGGAGGCCGAAAGCGTCACCGTGAAGGAGACGGGGTGGAGAAGATGAAGGTTGGGAAGGGGTTTTCGGGGGGCTGCCGGCTGAATGGAGGGAGGGAGGGCGACCGACGCCGGACACAGAGCTCCTTTTGTGTTTGTCTATCGGCTGGAAATCACTAACAACACGGCGGCCCGCCGGCCCGCCCTGCATATGTGTGCCAGCGTGTCACCGACTGACATTTGCTTTTCAATGGAGGGCAGAGTGAGATAAGGAAGCGCTGCTTCGGGCCGAGGCCTCAGACAAACCCAAGTGACCGTCACTCTGAATGAGAGCTTTTGAAATGGCGTCATGCCACCCGCCATCGCTTTGTCATTGTTCAGTAGTCAGATAAACCGCCTTACAATGACGCACTTATAACTTGACTGGGAGTGTGAATCAACACAAAAATGTAAAGTCCACTGAGACCTTTGTCATGGAGCCACACTGTTGAATAACCTCAGGGAAGACCCACTTTACATTAGAAAACTTTAAAAAGGAATTTTGCTCTTTTGTTCAAGCTCTTGATCAACTTGATGACTTCAAACCTTTTACTTTTTTCTTATTCTGTCTGCTGTTCTTACATTTTTCCATCTGTTGATTCGTATCTTATTTACCTCAGACGTACATGTATGTGTGTGTGGTTTCATTACAAAAAAAAAAACCCAGTGCGTTCCATGCTAACTACATCATTTTTTAGAGTTTCGGCCATTTCCGTGTAAATGGACATCGTTTTCAAACGTTGTAAACACAAATCTTTTCTGAAACTCAAAAATGGTGCGTTTTCACTTGAAACCAATTCACGTAAATGAGGCATTAGGTTGTTTTTATAGGAATACAATATCACACTTAGAAACATGCAATGATTAACAACCCCACACTACATTGTCACATGCGATGTAAATATGCACTATAAAATACAACAAACAAAAGACGTTAGGTTTTGTGCTTCTTCTGCTGCCGTTTTAGAACTGAATGAAAAAGTATTGTCTGTTTCAGGCGGACAGCTTCCAGAAAAAACTATGACGTAAACGTTCAAGCTGTGCAGTAAACACTCTGTGTACAGCTACAACAGTTGTTGTTTTTGTTTGTTTCCCACGTTACGGGCAGATGAGGTTGAGCAATGCATTGTGCAATCTCGGTTCTACCTTCAGTTTTTCTTTCTTTCTTGACATTTTAGCAAAACATCATCTGGTAGAAAAGTCGGCAATATTCCATAGAAATCCTCAAAGTTTGAGCAACTTGTGATGATTCACAAAGTGTGGGCCGTTCAAACGTTTCAACTCAAACACTCATCTTAAAAAGTGTCTGTTCAGCTGTTTCCTTTTTCACGGGTCACCACGGCAAATTAGTGCAACTGGCAGCGCAAGACCCTGCACATGGGGGGAAAAAGACAAGTAAAATACTGAAAAAAATCCAAGATGGTCTGTTCAGTTATTGTTTGGAGATTTCTTTACGTATTATTCAACTCACAAGACTCATTGAAAGGACTACTTCAAGATCTCGACCACAGCGGTGATGAGATGATTATTAATGATCATTTGCGAGTCACTGGTCTCAGATTTCTATCGAAGCTCAGCCGGCTCGTCTCTGTGAAGTTTTTCGGGGTCGGGTCGGTCCGCGTTCTCTCCTCTCCTGCGTTTGATTTTCTTTGAATTGTCACTTTCTGAAAGAAACACTTCATCACAGGTTATAACCCGTGCAGCGGTGAAACACAAAACTCTTTCATAGAGAAAACATGGCAGGGAACCCGGGGTCGCTGGAAGACACGGAAAGTCAACTCGGGGGTCAAGGTTGAGACATGATGAATAAGACGTATATCGCATGCCACGGAAAAGCCTCCAAATGACCTTCTGGTGACCTTTGATTTACCAACGTCATTCAATAATTTCAAAGAGGGATTCCATGCTGTATGGCACATTTCTCAACCTTGCCGCCTGCAGTGCATCTGTCCACGTCCTCAGCAGACAGAAATGTCAAAGCAGCTGTTCTGCATCAGCAGGCGAAAGCCAAATATTTGTGGTGACATCACTGCTTTGGCCCGGCGCTGATTTACTGATATGGGACGGACAATGCGTTCACAATACCAAGCCAATGGAGCTTTGTTTCTCCACAGAAACTGATCTTTGATTAGAAATCGCACACTGAGTGAGGCATGACGGATCGACACGTAGAAACATAAAAGCATTTGTACGATTGTTATGGAGGTATCTTTTACAAAACGTATAATTCTATAAAACCTACTGTTCTTACATTAGTTTTTGACTCTATTTTAAGCTCGATTTCTCTCATGTTTTTTGTTTAATATCAAAATACTTTTCACAAAGGAGGATCTATTGACATCTAAAATTATTTCTTTTGGTTTCTTTATGGCAGCGTATTGGTGAGAAATGTTCAATAGCTAACTTCATAGCTTCATAAAATTTTTTTAACATCGCTGGCAAGTTTTCTTTATAGCGGCTTCATAGTGTGTCATCTTTAACTCTTAGTGGGACAACAGCTTGTGAGCAAGCCATTTTCTGTACTTAACTCGTTGGTCTGGTAGGTAACAAATTAGGGCCGTTTAAATTTTTTACACTGTGGAAGCCGCCGTTGTTGTTATTGTTCATCTATGTGCAGAAGAACCATTGACTATGGCCATAGTGCAAATGCTCATTAGCATCATTTTTTTTAAAGTTTTCAGTGGCTCGCAGCAAATTTCTTTTTTTCTCTTTAAAACTTTACATGAACAAGCCCAAAATTAGCCCAAAACACTGTTTTTCACAGTCGGGTCATCGATGTTAGCAAGATAACATCATCTAAGAATTGGAAGCAAAGCGGGCCTGATGAACAGATTTCAGTTTGGTAATGGTCTCTACATTTCAAAGGTCAAAGTGGTATGTCAATATCATAAATCTACAGTATGTTCAATGCAGATCATATTTCCAGAAACTACTACAGAACTAGTGGAATAATCCTGTTGGATTTCCATTAATCAAGGAAAGACGCGGTGACGCTAATTCTAACTTAGCCTACAAAAGCACGTTATCCCATGTTTGTGTGTGATATTCAGCAGTTGTTTTCCCACCTTCCATTCGGATGAAAATCTCTACATCTGGCAGGAAAATCCATGATTACATTTTTGCGCAGATCTTAAAGCAAGCATGACTGGACTTTCAGCGCCGTAACCCTCACCTCACCCTGACTTCTATAAAGTTCAAGGTAAATCCCCTTCCTGTGCTCCGCCGAATATGAACAAGTGCAGGAGAGCCAATTCTGACCTTTTGACTCAAACTGGAGGAAGGAACAACATTCTTCCTCCAGCGGAATAACTGCTGTTCAGCCACTGTGGCATCCAGCTACTTTCACACAGTCGGCGCTAAAAGTGTGACAAGCGCTCTACAGTTTGGAGCCAGTCGGAGCAGACGGACCACCAACTGTACAAAGACAACGGGAGTCGGACGGAGATTGATTGGATTTTCGAGGAAAGGAAAAGAAAACCCGCAGCTGACTCCGAGAAAGAGATATACGAGCAGGTACTCAGTCCTTGAGTTGTTTGAGTTTACGCTGTCCCCGAGCGTTATCCATCACTCAAACTGAACGCTGCTGCACTTTGTCTCAGCAGGTGTGGTGGACAGCGGGGTTATAAAGTGAAGGAAAGTTTCTTTGACCCGCACAGATGGAGAGAGCTCGTCATGCCATCCTAAA
>OMNM01014338.1:14818-27052 GCA_900302745.1 Parablennius parvicornis | reverse complement strand
TGAAGCTGACAACAAGTGTAACGCCTAAATCTCAAGAAGCATTCAGTTTGGTGGGTGGTGGTGACACTTGACGATGAAACATGCAGTCAGTGTGATTTAAAGATCAAATCCATCACCACTGATGCCACTGTTTAATGCATGGTTTTTACAAACTGCAGCAGCATCACAAACATCGCTTTGTGCATGAATTTGACTAAATGAAAGATATCTTTGCATCTGTTTTCAGTTAGGGATCAAAAAGCTTTTACAGGCTGCATTAAAATGAAGATGTGTCGAGGCCACAGGATGACATAAAAACAAAGAAAGTGAATTATGACTGTTTAGATTCAGAAAAGCATTAAACATCAAAGTGCAATCGTGAATGTATAAATTATAATTAAAGTAATTATGGTATAAAGTTGAAAGAGATATGGATGCCTTATGGTTAGCTAAACAAACCGACTATGACAGGTCCCAAAGGAAGAGAATAGGATGTTCACTATGTAAACAACAATTCAACAAACAGAAAAAAAAAAGGAATTGTGATTGAACTACTTTAACTTAAGAAAGCTGATCCCGTGAGAAACATCTTCAGGTGTCGTTTGTCAAATATAAACGTCTCGTTAAAGACTGTGGCTCATCCACACGACGGAAGAAACAAGAAAAATAAAACTAATTCAACCTCGGTTCATTTCATTTCGTGACACTTGTGCGGATGCAGAGCTGTCAGGACTTTTACTATTATTCTGCCCTTTTCTATTGTTGGCAGAATTACAGCAGCTCCCCTGGCCATCCTCCAGCGGGGCAGACTGACTCCTGCTCGCTTCTTCTTTCTTTCTTTCTGTTCTTTTTTTTCCAGGTGAAAACCAGAGACCTACATTTCGCATTAGCCAGGAGGGAAATGACAGAGAAGCAAAATACAACTCACCGCGGACGGAACAGCTTGGCTCGGTGACAAACCTACGGAGGCATCGGGTCTGGATGGAGCATTTCCACTGGCATTTCTCAGTCGTTTCATAGGAGCCACAAAAAAAGAAAAAAGAAAGAAAATAAAGGATCAAAAAGCCTCTTCGGCTCCGCGCGCGGTCATGAAGACTGAAAAGAAGTGGATTTGAGTGAAACACGTCTTCTTATAGGAACTTTTCGGACGAGGCTAGAAGTGAAAAGGGGCCGACCGTTACAGACTTTACTACTGCTGGAGAGCTGCGGAGGGAGCCCACTGTGTACACACGTGACCCTCCCCCACCGTCTCCTCTCTCGTCTCGAGGCCCCGGGCGCCTGTTCTGTGCTCTAATTGGACGGGACGCGCGGAGGCGGGGCGAACGTTTGCACGCACACACAATAAACACACGTACGCACACGCACGCACACGAGCACAAAGAGTCGCGTTTTTTAATTTTTAATTTTATCACTTTTTGGAGGATTGTGATGTCTCATAACACTGATTTATTTCCCAATGCTGATCCAGACAAAACCGTGTCTGGTATGTGGCATGAGAAAGGACATCTTGAACAAAAAAGAAACAATGAACAAGTTACTTATTTCAATTTAAATTACTGATTTCCATTTACTTAGAAATGACAGAAATGCTGAAATCGTTATAGTTTGCATAGTTAGCATGGCAGACATAAATTGGAGCTGTTGGTTGGTTTTCTAATGAAACCATCGTCACATGCATGCAGAAAACAGCATGCTATAAACCTTAACAATGGTGAGTGCATGGACATATGAACAGCCGACCAAGTTGGATTGCTATTTCAACTGTTAACTATACAAAACTACCAATTCCTAGGAGAATATTGACAGAAAGTCATAACACTCTGGAGTCCGCCATTGTTGTTGTCCATCTACTCACGCTTGTGCAGAAGATCTATTGACTATGGCCGTGGGGTGCAGGCACAGTATCAGCATTTCAAGAAAGTTGCATTTGCCCTAATTTCCATGGAGATGGAGTCAGAGCCTTTTCGAAAAATTCCAACTTTTCAGTGGCCCTGAGTATCGCCATATAAATGGACCTCAAAACACAACAAACACTTTTTGTTTTTACTTGAAAGTGTTGTTGTGTAAACAAGAACTTGAAGATTCAAAACTCAATCTGCATTTTTTTTAAAAACCTAACTGGATTGAAGCAAATCATCTATATGAGTTGTATTCCAGACATGGACTCTGAAAAGTACATTTATTACTTTTTAAACTACATTTTTGTCTTGGAAGGACACCCAGACTCTTTCTATGACACTTTAACTATTACATGGGTTTGCTTAAACTGCAAAAAATCACAGCCATTGAAAAGTCACAAAGGAAAACAATTCAATTCTAGTTCGTAATCCGCAGTTTTGCTCTGGACTTTGTTATTTCTTCTGAGGCCCTGTTTAGACAACAATGTTTCACGTGACAACACATAAGCCATTAATAAAAAAGGGGTGAATTCACATTGCAGCAGCGGACACAATGACAATGTTGTTTGTACGCCAGGGCAGGGGAGGGCGCTGTTGCTTGTTTCTGTTAATAAAGCCACACAATATGTACAGAGAACAACACGCTGCAAACGTGAACAAAATGGAGACAACTAGAAATTCACATGGATTGATGATTAATCTGATGCTATCAGGGGTGAGTCTAAACTATTAAACTACCGATATGGACAATAAAATTAGAATGCAGCCTACGAGTCATACCACTACGGGTCCGCCATGTTTGTTTACAGTTGCTTAAATGCGAGGGTAGGGGGGAGAGTTGCGCAGGCAGAGTAATAGCGCTCCATAAATATACAACTGAAATATAGAATCAAAATGAATTGTTGTCAAGAATCCAAAAAGATAGTAGATACGTTTTAACACAGTAAAGTAAAACATGCAGGATTGTTTCTTCTTTCTGAGCTGAAGATAATTCCAACTTCTGAGTCACTGACATGGCAATTCTGAGTACCACCATGTGTACAGTGTTCATCAGGCTGCTTGGGCATCACAAATCATATGAACAAGTAATTAGGTCAAGTAGCAGAAAATAGAATTGAAATAGCATTAACTTATACGAAAAACACATTTATCAAAATATAGTGACTAAAGTAATGCTACTTAAGCATGAGTATCGATCAGAGAACAAACAAATGTGGCATCGAAATTATGAGATGATAGAGAAAGATGAGCTCAAGTTCAATGTTTTCCTCAGCAAGAGATGAGAGTGGCAACTAACCAACACAGCGGGTCCCAGCTGCTATTATATCTGAAAAAATGCTTTAAAAAGTATATTTTTCCAATATTCTACCTCAACCAAGAAGAGAGCAAAAAAAATATGCTGCGTCAGAAGATGACCACAGATGTAAATGAAAAAAAACAACTATTTGTTTTACATGAGATGGGCAGATTAAACAATCATTTTAACTCAACAGTCACGATGACTGACAAAATAGCTGCCATTGTGTCTATTCTCCTGAGATACATTTCATAGAGCAATGTTTTTGAACTTTGTGGGTTTGTTGCGCAAACTAACCTTCCTGGATTGTATTTCATTGTCTCACCACAATCTGCAAAAAACATGGCTCCAGCAAAACAGGCCATTGTTTCAACACAGAAACTTTTTACTGGCTGTACTCCCACTGACCAAAACCTAACCTCATGCCGAGTTCAGACGGCTGAAGATGATAAAGAGCAAAGATAGGCTAAAGGGTAGACATCATATCCTGGCTTCTTTGTACCACAATCAAATTCATGTATCCACAGGATTTTGCCCTTTCTTTGGAGTAAAACCCAAGTGTAGTGTATCAAAGAAACCAAGCAAAGGAACCACTGTCATGCAGCTGCTGAATTAGTTAGAACAAATGGCTCCAGTCTACTGGATATTTAGGTAAGCTAAAATAGACAGGGATCACATTTGGTCGTAAGTATTTAAATTTGGTTAGAACTGTGGTGGTGGTGGCTCCTTTGGGTTCATTCATCCGTGATGACAAATGAAAGCCCTTTTCCACCACAACATTTCACGTGACAACACCTTGACTTAAAAGTCAAAAAGTCTTGCATTGTGTTTACACTGCAGGAGCAGACACACTACCAACGATGTAGTTTGTTTGCCAGGCCATGGGAGTTTTTTTTTCTTTTTCTGTCATGAAACCACAAAGATGTGTGCAGAGAACAATACACTATAAATGTGAGATAAAATTTGAGTGTAACCGTCATTCGTATGGAGAGACAACGAATAGGATCCTGTCAGGGGTGAGTTTCAACTATAAAAGTAAAGTTTTGCGGTTACACTTGTTTTTGTTGAGAATACGCTATAGTGATGAATGGCATTTGTGTTGCTCCATTGAGAGGAGCCTTTGATAAAGCAGCTGGAGTTTGCTAAGAAGATTAGAGATTACGATGTAGATACTCTGCAGCTTATAGCACATATCATAATCCTGACATACAAAGACAATTTACGATGATCATTTCACAATTTCTGCTTAAGGGACACAAACTAAACTATTACTGTGTGTTTGTAGCTCTAATCCATCACATTTATTTCAGTATTTCAATATATAACAATTGCAGTAAATCATCGTCACATCTTTTAGTGAGTACGGCTGAGTCACCTAGAGCAAGTAAATGTCATGTTGGTGTTTATTGCAAATGTCACGGAAAACCTATAAAACCTTACATGATCGATAGCTTCCTGAGCTGCACCCATAGGTCAGCGATAAGAGAGGCGTGTGCAGCATGGCCACATCAGGTCCTAATCAGCGCTTCACTGTGAACAGATCCATCCCTTAATTTCCTGCTCAGCACCTGAGGGGAAGCTACGGCAACAAAAGCCCCGAAGCAAAGCGCTGAATGCCTGCCGGGGCTAAAAGAGAGGAAGTGGATCTTTCATTAGACTCCGAAAAGCATCTGCGTGCCCCATCAGCTCCCCGTGCAAGTAATGGATTGGTTATAGGCCGCCACTAAAAATGAAAAACGGTATCGAAGGATTCTTGGAATGCAAAGTATGAAAACAAAGCTGCCTCGTAAGGGTTCAGAGCGAGCTTTATGACAACGCAGTAACAATAGTCTCTCGAGGCACTTTATAAGAAACGAAGCAGACACTTTGGCTGGAATAATTGAAGAGCTGCAGGTTATGTTCACAAATATGTTGAAATTAAAACAACCCTCCTTTATCTGCAACTTCTTCTTCTTCTATCAGATATGTGCTGCAGCGAACTGTGATGCCTGAGAAGATGGCATCAATCTGAAACTACATTTACAGGAAACTGTGCGTCAGAGCTCTTTCCTGTTGTAACTGCCGTGGCTGATGATGTAGACTCTAAGAAAAAAAACTGCACGGCTCTTTCTAGCTCAACAGCAACATTTCCAATAACTTACTTCTCGGGGTTGCAATTTTAATAATTTGCTTTCTCTGATGGATCCAGTCCACAATTCTTCAGTGAAAATGTCTTTGGACCTGTCCCTTGATATTAAGTTTTGAATTATGAATTCCTGAGAGAGGTACTCCAGAGTGAGAATCATCCTGCGATCTACGTGTTCATTACTTGAGACCAATTGAAGAAGCATGAATGACAGACAGACTGGAGAGAACCCCTCAGTAAATGAAGTCCCACATCAGGTTCCCACATACTCTGAAAGATCATTGACTTTCCTGTTCCTGAAGCCAACTGACTGTGTTTTCTGCCTTTTTATCTTTGTTTTTCAGCTAATTGAGGAACAGCACACAGGTTTAATAATCACCTTGGAGACAGAGATGTTGTTTCAGTGAAAACACCCGAAGAATCGGTTCATCTATCAGATAAGACATTTGAAGACAATCACTGTCCGGAATTAGTCAAGATATTGTTGATTACAGAGAAGTGATTGATTAATTGAAATTGGTCAGAATAAGGTAAGACTTCATTTTTTTTTTGTCTATGATTTGATACCTTTTTGATGTTTTAAATTACCTACATTTCTGTGAAACTACAATGCATTTGAACTTTATTATCTGTGTACTGAGTTCGTATGTGCCACACTGACTGCTGCTGTAATGGCACCGCGCACTACATCCGCAATTTTTTTATACCATAAAGTTCATTATTATTGAATTTTGAGAAAGCACTTGTGTTTGAAATCTGATTTGCAGGATGTGTCTGTTTCTGAATAAACCACATTGCTTCCTCTGTCTTTTACATACCAGAAATTTAGGTGTGACCCTTTACTTATATTAAGCAGTTTTGACTGACTCACTTATACAAACAGCAGTGGAGTGGCCCATATGCAAGAAAGTAAAGACAATAGCCGGTGTTACGTATTTATTTATATGAAAAATAAGATTGATGAAATAAATAGTTTAATTTATTGTAATGATGCTTATATTAGTGTTCCTCTCAGTAACTTTGAATATATTTCATAATTTCTAATTGTTTTTTTTTTTGTTTGTTTGTTTTTCAGCCTTTGTTCCTTCCTCCCTCCTAATTTATTCTGCACATCACCCTTATCGTGTCAGTTTATTTTCTAACCCTGGATTTGTAGTCCATTACACTTCCATTTTTGTAAGTCGTCTGTGCAGCACAAGCTCTTTTTTTAAATCTCCCCTGAAGGTTTAAACAGGGAACAGATGCTGAATAATACTGTTTTGCGTGGCAGTGCCTCTGATGTGGACATTTACTGCAGCAGGGGAGAAAGTGAGTGTCAGAGTCGGGGGCAGAGTGGGTCGTGAGTCTGACGACTAAATCACAGTTTATCCCCAATCAAGCTGAGAAATCTGTTCCTATTCTTGGAAGCCTCAGTGCCACCGTGCCGCTCTGGTCTGCATTTACTTTCCCCTAAAGACTTTAGGCTGCATGGCGACATATGGCTTGTTTACAAATGATAGCGTCCTCTCAGTCTCAGCCAGTCGCAGTCACTTGGGCACCAGATGGTCACACACACGTTATGTGCATCTAATGATAATGACTCAACCACAGTGTTAATATTTCATCAGGCTACGTTCGTGAGTTTTGTCCCTTGTCGCACTAAACTGCCAAAGCGCCGAAATGATAACTGTAAGACGTTCTTGTCTGACGCACCGCCGTGTCCATTTTTATGTGTTTTTAACAATTATTTATGTAGAGAATTGAACAGAGGCAAACTGCACAGCACTGCAGTACACCGCATGCTGAGCACAGGTCTTTAAGCTCAGAGGCCTGTGAGTGCACATTAAGCTCATTAAGTCTGCAGTAGAGATTATGCTGTGTTGCAGACCAGGCACCAGAGTCCAGTGGCTTGGGCATCTCCCCACTTTCAGAAACAAGCAGGAAGTGGATAAATTAAAGGTGGTAAAGCTCCTCTTGTTCATCAGTAAATCACCATCTGTAATTAAAACAAATGGCATATTGAAACCCAGCACTAAATATGATTACATTTAGAAACAAATAAAGGAAACAAATGTAATTTACATCCCAAATATGTGATTTAATGATGGGAAAGGAATGTGATATAATGTGTATGGTACACACACACACACACACACACACACACACACACACACACACACACACACACACACACACACAGACTCACACTCTCACCCACACACACGCACACACACTCACACACACACACACACACACACACACACACACACACACACACACACACACACACACACACACAGAAAGGGGAACAATGCTTTGCATAATGTTCAGCAAGAGAGGAGATGCAGTGAGCTCTCATGATGATTCAAAACAAGTTCATAATATAAACATCAGTATGGACCCTGCAGCTTGTTTTTGTTTTGCCATCACAACTGATTCGGCGCCACGCTGAGGCCTGTCATCCTGTCAGACAGCTTCCTGGAAAAAGGCTTCCCATGTGGCAAGACGTGTTTGTGTCATCAGGGTTGACTGGTGAAGCGAGTGTGCACTGGTACACATGCTTGTCTGTGTGTCTGTCTGTGTGTGTGTCTGTCTGTGTGTCTGTGTGTATGCGTTGGCTTTGCGTGTCATTCAAACCACTGCTGGAAGAAATGTGAATATAAATAAAGTATTGAACAGTTTGAACAGTGCTAGGTAGGCGAATTTTAGTAAAGAGAATGGAAAACCAGTGAAGCCTGGATTATTATAACACGAGATAAGCCCGTCCCTTAAGCTGCCATCTCTGTGTGTATCTCCCTACTGGGATAAATTAGGCTTTGGGAAGATTTTCTATGACAGTTTTTCGTGGTTCCCTTCCATCTGTCAGTTTCCCTTCATTTTTCTCAAAAGATTCATTAGCATCTGGGTTTTGTGAACCAAATGGTGTTGGGAGCCCTGTTGTTGTTTTTTTTTCTTCTTTATCCTAGCTTACCCTCATGTTTATGCTGGAATGACCATTGTGTCTTGGCAGATGATGGTAAACAGCACATCGGATAAACCAGCGCAATCTCTTTTATTCCAACAGTACTGGACAATATATAAAAGCTATGATGGATCATTTCGGGGGAAGCTACCTAGCCTCAGCTACCATGATTGATAGACCCTTTATTTTGATAGATAGAACACATAAACACAATGAAACACACAGTGTTTCAGAAAAGTTGTTTGAGTCGGAGCCTTTTCATGAAGTTGCATTTTCAGTGACTGATGGCTGGTGTAAACAAACACCAATGAGACCTTAGACAGAGTACTTGGAATCAACTATAAAAAGAGAATACCGCTCATATTTGCATATAAAGTGATTTTGTTTATTTATCAAATGGGAATAATGTAATTATTGCTACGCTTTCTATTTTCTTTCTTTTATCATACTTATAGAATTATGCATGGTATGCTGTTTGTTGGTCATGGACCTAGCTTTGTTATAACCCCATTAGAGCTATAAAGGTTAGGGAATCATTTTTAATCACATTTGGGACTGAGTCACAGTTGGACCAACATTTCTTTCATTTCCTTTCGTAAATCCAATCCCCACATTTTTTTTTTTCTCATGAATTCAATTTGTGGTCTGTTTAGATTTGGTAATCAATAATTGTTGTCTGACCTTAAAGCCAAGATAAAAGCTCCCTATCATCTAACTTCATCTAATTTCCGAGTGTGTGGTTTTGGTCGTTTTTTAAAACTTTTCTTACCATATATTTGTGTTGATTTTCTTTTCTTTTTTTTCTTTTTTTTTTGTTTCAGGTCGATATTGAGTGTTAAAATTTTAGTCACAGGCCTAGAAATGGTTAAGCTACTTCATAATGTGATATTTCTTTATCGTCCCATATTCAGTGTAAATGTCGGGTAGAGCAGCCTGTCTGGGAAGCCACCAGTACACAGATAATATGATATTGTGCTCTACTTAGGTGCAGAGAGGCCTGCATAGCTTTGTGACATTCCTGGAGTAAGTAAAGAGCACTAATGTTTTGGTAGTGGGCGTGTTTAAAAAGGGTACACAGGGTAATGGAGGTGGTGCTCAAGTGTAGGCAGGAAAACATGCGGACAGCTGCTTCCACCCACTGCGCCGCTGTTAGCTTGTCCCCGGTAAAGGAATGAGCGTTGACCTCAGGTCAACCTTGTAATGTATCCTTTTCAATAACATCCACCTCAGCCGTGTGCTTTAACAGTAGTTTTACGGCACGTTCCCAGGATTTTCTTTGTCTCCCAGGGGCAAATGTAATTGTTGTCTTTTGTCAAAGAGCCTGAATCAGGTCAGGTTGCATGAAGCTTTTAGTATAAATAAGAGTCATAAAACTGGAGTGACCTCCGCTGAGGAAGTGGGTGATTAAATGGCCTTCTATTTATGCTGGTAAATTGATGATTGCACAGTTTCTTACTGTGTGTTTTCTGATTCATCACATAGTTGTAGTTATCAGATTTGTCATTGTCAGTGTGTTGAAGGTTCTACTCAGCACTTTTGGGTTGATAGGTAGTGGTCAAAGGTTGTAAAAGTATAAAAAATGGGTACTTTAATAAAACTGCAAAAAAAAAAAAAAAACTGCTTCAATTGCACATGAATAGAAGTAGTTGAAACAATAAAAAAACAGGACATTTGTGAAGTTTTTTTTCAGAAACTGCTCAAACTATTCTTTCTTATTGTGTTGCCAGTCGCAGATACTCACTTCAATTCACTTTTTACAAAGCTCATTTCTCATTCTGCTACGCTAAATATCAAATTAAAATTCACAATGGCCATATGTTTTGTTAACAAATGTAGATATATAGCAAAATTTACTGAAACATTCCACCATTTGGCCAATGCTGATGATGAATGAAAATTACTTTGTAAATGACAAGCTCGTAAAATACTGCTTAATTACTGTATAGTGAGTGTTTCTAATTCTTTCTGTGTTGGAGCGCTCAGTGAAATGTTCATCTATAGAATTGTAATGAACTGTGTTAATCCTGTTAGTAAAGTTTCGCCACAAATGTTTGAATTCAGAGCAATTTGAAAAGCTTTATGACCTTCTTTTTACAGTATGGTTAAAACACATCATAATTGTGTGTGTGTGCATGCGTGCGTACGTGCGTGCGTGTGTTAGCTTTTAATAGAGCTGCTGAGTCTCAGGTGGCCACACAAATCCTCTTGCACCTAATCCAGTTAAGAATTTATTGGGCTTAAACATGTTAATTGTTCGGCAGCCTTGTTTTTTTTTTTTTTTTTTTTAATGGTTTCTCCCTGTGGGACAGAGAAGAGAGGATCCGGTTTGGGTCTCCAATGCTCCACTTTGCCTTCTGCTTCATCCTTCTGTGACTCTCTGCCAATATTATTCCACCGTTTGGTTCTAGCAGATGCGTGCGCGCCGCTGGTCGGGTACTGCCCGGCCCTGACCAGCAGATCTAAGAGGGATTAGTGGACTGTTGTGGTGGATCGGCAAGAACAGTGGGAGGTTGTCCACACACAGCTGTGTGTTTGTGTGTTTCATAATGCTCCGGCCTCTGGTCTGTCTCTGGCTTTGGCTCCAACCCTGAACCACCTTTCCCTCCCGCTGACCTCACAGTTCAGGGAGCTCTCGGACTGCAGACAGCAGGAACTCCTAAATTTCTGGAACGGCATGAAAGCTTTTAGAGAAATGCGATTCTCCCAGAAGATTTGTGGGAGAGAAGTGCTCAGACAAACATTATCATCTGAAAGTGTTTCCCCTTTTGTCAATGCTTCTTTTCACTGCTCAGGGGTTTATATAGCTACGAAAACATTTCAAGCTTTTAACCAAGTGAAAGAAAGATTGAGAGCTCAACATCATGGGGGAGGAAATAAGCCACTATTGTGTTGAGGATATTTACTAAACAATGAGTTGGTGAAATCCAGGCTACAATTAGCTAATCATTTTATCCAAAAATAAATACCGGTTTGGAAACTGCTCCTGGTACGCCTGCTGGCAAAGATAATTGTTGTGTGGCCCAGGTGAAGGCCAAGTTGTGGGTGTGTGCCCTTTCCGTGGCTGCGGTCATATTTCAAGTCCCCATAGCCGTCCCCTGTTAGCTGGTGACAGTTTCTATTTACAGAAAACAATCCTCCCAGACAAAGATTCGCTGGAAAACCTTAGAAGATAAATGTCTGGAAAGAAATAGTATGATTTAAACACTTCCCTGGAGGAGAACATCAAACACGTGTCTATGATTATCATTGGCTTCGCGAGTGTTGGAAAGCAGCATATTCCAAATAAGTCATGTCATCGCAGAAAAAAAAAGGTTCAAGCACAATACTTGTTTCATTTTCGGAGATAAATCCCGTGTTTTCACATTCACGGTATGTGAAATGCAAATATTTTTTCTGGATTTAATGATATTTGTTGAAGATTGAACTAAAACTTACTAAACCTGAGTGAACTCCAAAACATCATCAAAAAATAAAAGAAAAGTTAATAATTACCATCAGAATGTGTTCAGTCTCTAATCCCGCTTATATTTAGTTTCATGTAAATCTCCATCGTGTGACTCGCATTGAGATTTGGAACAAAATCCAGGAGCTATGTGAGTTCAAAGATGTCAGATCTCCTTTCTTTTGGTGATGTGATTTGCTTTTCAACCTTGTTTTCTCTTTCCCGGTGAATTGTAGAGTGGTCAGGATAGAAATTGCTGTCCTCCTCAACTTCTTTCTTGAAGGCCTTGGTTAGCACACAACATTGCAAACAATTCTCTGGATGGTGTCTCCGGCCTCCAGCTCGCTGTGTGTGTCTGTGTGTGTTTGATGTCGCGGTTTGGCTGTCCTCTAAAGTGTTCATTTCAGTGTGGTTACTTTGGGCCTCATCTTGGCTTACTGGCTGTCTGCCTACACCCTGTGGTCTACCATCCACTACAACAACCGTGTGTGTGTGTGTGTGTGTGTGTGTGTGTGTGTGTGTGTGTGTGTGTGTGTGTGTGTGTGTGTGTGT
>OMNM01014337.1:40508-51948 GCA_900302745.1 Parablennius parvicornis | reverse complement strand
TGAAAACAGATTTGCTCCACTGCTGTAGGACATTGGAAACCCTGTCCGTCGAGCCAGAGGCGTCTGCCAGTAAGCAGAAAGTCAGTAGAGGAGTCGAGAGATTCAGCAGGTTGCTAATGTTGAAGTAGATTGACTTCTACTGCACACTTACCTCATTTAATGCTCAATACCGCTTGAATGTTCCCTCCCACATGTTAAAATCTTTTTATTATTTTGCATTCATCGCTGTGAAAGCACTCTGAATTTACCCTGCTGCTGAAAGTTCCGATACAAATAAAGATGCCTTGCCTTGGCAGCAACCCTGGAACTTGGACTACTTACCATTCAAATCAGTAATAATATGACATTCAAATTAATTTCCACATGTCGTTGCAACCATTGTGGGTTTTTAGTAATCCAGCCTTCTTCTATAAACCCTTCAACTGAGTTTTGGTAGTGAGGGCAAAGTGCAGAGCACACCTTTAAGAGGTCACCTGTCCAACAACGGGCCAATGAAGAGAGAAACACTATCAAGCAGTTTGTTACTGTAATATGTGACATGTAGTAGCTCCAACTAGTAATGTAAGTAATTATCCGAAGATTGCTTGTCTTTGCATTGTGTACAGAAGACAAATGACCTGGAGGAAACTATTTACAAGCTCACAGTGAAAGAATGCAAATTCCACATTTGGGAGGCCTCAGCCCTGCAGCAAAGCTCAACAACCAACAGACACATCATTTGTCTAACAGTTTACATTTTGTTTCCATGTCTCTGTCTCTTCTGAAGGATATTAGTTTGCTGGTTGAAGGGGACGATGGGGACGATGACAGCCTGGGCTTTGATGTTCTTCAGGTAGGTCTGAGACAGCAGCCCCGCACTTTGACAGCCTCCGTTCTTAGTGAAGATGAGCGCGTCGCGGCCCAGGCGCATGGAGCCGGACTTGAAGCCGTTCCCATACACGCCGATGGCCTGCTGACTGGCCTTACCTGAGCCCTTTTCTGTAAAACCAAAGCTGGAAACAATTGGAGAATGAGGAAGATTACGGTGTTGGAACAATTAAAGATGGGATACTGTTTTTTCATCATATCATTTACCTGAGCATTTTGTGCAGCTTGTTTGGAGTCATGCCGCTTCCATTGTCAGTGAAGGTCAGACAGAGGTCATCGCCTTCTTTAACCACATCAATCCAGATCTGCTTGGCAGACACACCGGGATCTGATGCATTGTCTGTTCATATGAGTGACGTCAAGACAACAATTACTTTACTTATGGTGACGTTTCACTGCAGGAACTTCACAGTAAGAGAAAAGAAGCACTTTCCATTCACTCAGGCTTTCTGACACAAAATAAAATAAGAATCAGTGTAAGCACTGACATCAAGCACTGACATGAATAACTACATAAAATACGACACTAGAGATGCATGCTGGATTCTCAACACAGATAAAACCAATAATGACATTTCTTTGCCAATAACTAGACCCAATTAAATAAGCCCACTTTGCTTTGATTTAGTTGATTGATGGTCTTTTACGCTTGTGCCACTGCGGAAGCTCTCCTATCGCCAGTGTCTTTGATTCACAATTTCCAGCAAAAGCAATACCACTGAAGTGTGCAATAAGTGTTGATCCAGAAAATAATGTTCCAAAAACGATCCTTAAATGCTTGTGTTGACACTGTGTCTATTCACATGCAAACCAAAAATTCGACCATTATGTCATTTAATGAAGACACAAAAAGCTACTTCTGGAGTGAAGTTATATATTTCATGTTTCATAAAATGACCATCTATGCAACACAGCAGGCATCACCAAGTCCAAAATCAGATAGTTAAAAAAACAAACAGGAAGTTTGATTCTTATATAACGACGGATGCATGAAATCTTTTGATTATCTGAAACAGTTAAAGTAGTATTATTCATATTATTGTGTCTCCAAAGTGCAAATAAATGCATCACATACAATTATTACATTGTCCCAAACTGCAGAAACACTAATTTTTTTTTCAAAAAATGCAGCACCAAAGGTGCAGAAACTAATGCGGATGTGTCACTATTGCTGCAATAGATTATTCCAGATGATATAAAACATATTCTGTTGTAAAAACAACTAACTCACATGAATCTATGGTTTCCAACGTTGTAAAGCAATAATAGGGATATTGCTTTACACTTATGCCAGTTATTTCATAAAAAAACAAATTATATATACATATCTATAACACTTTTATGCAAGTAACATCAGCATTGGCCTCTCTCCAGCATGCCCATAGTTTACATTTGTCAGACTTAACTGCTGATCTCTCTAGTTCATCTGCTGCTGCTGTTTCTTGTTGTCAGTTTAAGACATGAGTAGAATAGAAGTGTCATGCTCGATGTTGCATGAGAGTGACAGGCTGTATCCTGGTTTCACATGTGCAGTGCAATGCAGCATAATTTAATAACGACTGACTAACCAAAACAGTCCAAAACTATATGTGTGTGTAAATAACAATTTTATCAAATGATTGTGTTAAGTTCAGTAGAAATTACTCATTGGTAAAAACAACAGAAAACATGGAGGCAATTTCTCGAGAAACCGTTGCCCGGAATCAGTTTGTGCTGAAGCACAAACATATACTCTGAGGGCAGAATTGCTATTCAGTGCCAATATAAAAACGTCAGCAGGAGAGGAATTACAAGACTGACAGCTCAGATACAGACACGCCAGGTTAGGTTTGTAAAACCAAATTATTTATAGTCACGAGTCGAATCTCTTTTTCAATACACGTTTATAAATCAATAAAGACGTGGAATTAACGATAAAAAATACTAACTAATTTCGGTTTGAGCGTGAAGCTGTGCCATCACGAAGATGAAGAGGTGCACCTCAATTTGTGCGCCAGAGTAAAAGCGCACAAAGTGAAACTGATAGCTCGCAACAACAATGTGCAGGATCGCGCAAAACTTACCTATTAATTCTGCCACCGCGCTGAAAGGCCAGGTATGACTTGTAGAGTTGCTGTTCAGGAAGGTAGGACTCATCTAGAGAGAGGATTTTTTTTTTTTTTCAAAGAAAGTAATTAATCAGTGCCATGGACGCAACAGAATTATAAAGTTCAAGTCAACCTGCAGCTACATTTTTCAGAAAAAATACACCTCCTTCCAGCACAACACGTGAAATACATACGGAGCTCAGACGAATCCCGTGCTCGCTTAACCTCGCCATGGTTTTTTGTCTAGTGTTTTACGTCCTGCAGAGTCCGAGATGTGCGAGCAGCTCGTGGAGCAGAGCGCACGAGCTGCAGGTGCGCGCTGTCCTCTGATTCCTCCACTAGAGGAAGAGAGCAGAGACCTGAGGGCTGGCTCGTTTCTTTGATAACGCGATCGTTTGCTTCCCTTAAGAAGAACCGGCTCTTCTGGGTATTTAATGACTCCCAAATGGCTTAACATGTTATTTCTGACTGGATCTCAAAATAGAGACCGAGTACAGAAATAACACACACTGCAAATCATATTACATTCACATCTGTTTCAAGAATTTGCATGTTTCCACCAAGTGTTGGTGGAGTGACAAATTACACAAACTAACACTCACCATAGTAGTAATATCAATTATTCCAATCTAATATGTTATATATAATAAAACGAGTAAAGCTATAAAAGTAACACTGCTTTAATATTCTGATGTATGTTATAGCAATATGTAATACAATTAGAGAAATTTAAAGAAGCTTGATGATGAAACGGGATGAAATGTTATGTTGTGTAATGTGAAAACCCAAAGTTTACATGTAGTTTAAAACTGATCTATGGTCTGAGCAGCTCTTATCTGATTTGGGGGTGTTATTCCAAAACTTAAGACTCCTCAGCTTTTGAGAACGGAGTCAGCCATGCACCCTGTGTCAGATAAGTTCTGAGGAAACTGAAATGTGAACATGTGATCCATCCACAAACCAAAATCACAAACAGAGAACGTTTAAATCATTGACAAATAAATTAAGGGGAGGTGCAATAAGTTTTGGTTTCTCTTTTAGTCTTAACTGGCTTGTGCAACCACACTCACTCTGTAGCATCTGCCCCTTCATTCATGCTGCTCTGTTTCTACATGTGACTGACTTCACTGTAGGTCTAAAGACTCATACTCGTGAAAGAATCAGCTTTTAAATTCGACTCGTTTACGAAGACCACGTCAAAGAAGCAAAACTCCTGACTGACCCCTTTGACCTGCTTTCATTTTCATTAGAAGATGCACCTAAAGGACAGCCCCGAGGCCAAGCTCAGATTTTATGCTATCATTTGCCTCTGACACCGATAGTGCACATGCATGTCTTATTTTTTTCATTTTTATTTTTTGGTCGATATCTCTCATGTCTTATGCAGTTTTAAAATGATGAAGCAACACTCACAAAAATAACTAGATGATTTGTAGTTCAAAAAATGTATGTAATATTTGGCTAAATACAACAAAATAATTTTGTTAAATGAAGGTCTTTTGTTATATAGTGAGATAAATCCGTATGTATGCACCAATCCTTACATGCTACATGTACCACATTAACAAATGTTTTGTTTTCTATTGCATTTTTGCAAGCTCGAAACAATACAGTCGTTTAGGACCAAAGGACCTTGACGTTTTTATTTCCTCTGCAAATAAATTGTAAAATGTATTTTAATTTGTTAAGCTTTTAAAGGCAAATATTCTACCTGAGGCCTAAATTGAAGGAAAAACAGAGCATGTACATGCTTTCATATGAAACAAATCTACAGAAATTTACAGAAAGTATGACCCAATGCACAATAGATTCTTTTAATGCCCAATTCTTCATACTCTTAAATGAGACACATTTTAGAGGTTGTGTCCCTCTTTTATGATTGTGGCTAATTAAACAAAAAAGTTTTCAATATTTGTGTATTGGTTTATATTGCAATTCACAATATAATGCCACTTTAATGTATATAATTCATGTTTTTGTCATTTGTGACACTGACTCCATTTTGGGGACGTTGGTAAGTAGCCTGCTACAGTACATACAATATGGTAACTTCTCTTCTTCTGGTACATCTTTATAAACCTTGCAAGTAAGATAACTTCAGTCAGGGTTTGCATTTGCTGCTTATGAAGTCACATATTTTAAGAGAAGAAGAAGGATGCTGTCAATAGCTTTAGTGTGTCATGTCGGTCATTTTACCACTGCGGCTGAGAGCAGTGAGAACTTAGCAGAACATAACATGCTGAGCAACCTGCTCAGCCAGAGTGAGATTACATCTGTAGATATAATTTTGGGAAATTTTCTTTGTGATCCATTCATGTGAGTTTATAAAATTTAACAAACCTGAAAAACTACAATAAAATAGTCATGACTTTCACCAAGTGTGATTTTTTTCTTTTATTATTTTCTTTATTTCCAACCGATCACTCATTTCCTCGTCGCCAGAAAGAGTCCCCATCGCTGGTCTCCACTGTTTGAGCGTTCTAGTTTTTCTTTCCATCCATTCACTATTGCGTAATAGTCTTCCTCTGAGAATTCCTGTGGTAGATAGAGACAGTATTGTTACTGAGTCAATCCAGACTTAAAAAAGGAAGTCAAGACTGTTGTTAGATTACGATGACATATGGGCAAAGTTTTATTTAGGTTCAATTTACATGTGTGAGTGAACGCTTTGTGCAAACTAACCTCAATGAATTCATCTTTGATGGCCTCTGCTCGCTGCAGCTCCGCCTTAATGACGCTGATGAACTGTGCTGTCCTGTCCTCGGCCCGGACGTTGCAGAAACCAGCTTCCTGAATGAACTTTGGAAAAAGAGAGGCGGAGAAGATGAAGTGAAGCAACATATCAGCAACATCGAAGCTCAGCTCGGATGTCACTTTTGCTGGATATTTTCTTTACGTTAGTATTTTGATGAGGCACGCAAACTGCCACCAGGGGGCCTAAACAACTTTGTGACAAGAAGGTCTGTAAGCCACCTAGTATCCAACTTCATTCCCACCATTGTGGGCCCTCAAGCAAGTCCCCAAAACCTTATTTAACTCCGAGGATGCACTGCAGAAGCTCACAGCTCCTCTCACATAGGGATCATTAAAAATCAACTTATCTGAATCTATCAAGCAATAGTAAAGGTAAAAAGTAAATCATATATTATCATGTCCTTTGTCATGAATACAGCTCCTGGTTGTAGTTTCATGGTGACTTTAGTCTGTGTTTACCTTGCCGTACTGTGCGGGCGTATACAAGACGTAACCTCTCTGCTTGACGTAAGCGTCGAACGCTGGCGTCCAAGGTTTCTCCCCACAACAGTAATCACTGATGAGCAGCTGCCCACCGGGTTTTAACCATGACTGCATCCAAAACACAAAAAAACAGACAACATATAGAATTTGAATAGTACTTACCAAATGTTTTTTTCCCCAGAGAAATTCCCCAAATCGTTTTTAAAATTAAAAAAAAAAAGAAGAGAATCTTCTCACGTGGAAGCGTTTAAAGAGAGCCAGTTTGTCATTGATGTGCAGGATTGTGTCTCTGCTGTAGATCACATCGAATGAGCCTTCCGGAAATGTCCTCTTGGTGGCGTCAGACACCTCAAACTGCACCTGAGATGAAGCGGATGATGTTACAGCTCAAGGCTGGATAGTAATATTCATAATCAGATTTATTTCATAAATGAAAAAATATGTACCGATGGAAGTTTTTCAGTCATTGCCCTGTCCATAGCGATGTCCACCATGTTGTTAGACAGGTCCAGGCCGAGAACTTCAACACCAAACGTCTGGAAAACAACACAATCACTGACTGTCATTGACACTGTGGGCCTTCCACTAATAAAAAAGAGTGTCATCACTTTTGGAAGGGACTTCCTGTATGTCAGGTATTATTGTTCTTACTTTTGCCATGTAGAAGTCTCCTCCACCGATTCCACAACCGACATCCAGCACCTTCTGCCCAGGCTTCAGATTAAGCAGGTCCACAAACTCCTGGAAGCACAAAACAAACAAACATCTGCTTGATGAAAGCCTAAAGAAGACATTTACTGACTCATTGTCATGATGTGCATGTAATCTTCAGTCTCTCTCTTGTTTGGGATCAGTCGACTATAATCCTACCTTGGTGGTGCCGGGTCCGCCTGTGCTCACGTAACCGGCTCCGAACATCTTCTCGTAGCGCAGGATGCCTCGGCTGGTGTACTGCTGGTTGTCCAGGAACTGCTGGAAGGTGCTGAATCCACTCGGGGTGTCGGAGGAGCGTGGGACTTTTTCCAGCAGCCAGCAGATCTGATTTGGATTATTTTTCATCTGGGATGGGAATATAAAATGAGTTAATGACACATCCAGACAAACGTTAAGTATTCATACTTCCTCTACTTCAGGTTATTTCGGGGTTTGGAATAGAGTATTTCTGTTTACGACAACTACTTAATTTCAATTCTTACAAATATTTGGATTCTCTGCTTAACAGATTATGATTCAGTTTTCACAGTTAAAGGATCAAAAAATCTAATTTTAACAGTCATAGATAAAGAAAGCTGTAGAGGTGGATACATTTAGGAGTTCCATTTAAGTTTTATTAACAATCAATAAATATCTCAACCTACTACTCTGATTAAAAAAAGAAATCATTGCCAAAACAAATGTTTTTTTAGAAGGTGTGAATTGTAGTGTTTTATATCAAATACAGTCAGGTTATTGCTTCTCTTTTATGTTTTTTTAAACATAAAATTATTGATTTTTTTTTTCTTTAACTAAAATCTATGATACAAATTTCCACCTGACTTGGTTATTGCTATTGACTAAGCTGATGTGTCCACGCTGATAAACATTATTTTACCATAATAATAATGCATCAATAAAGTCAGATTTTCATTTTTATTTTTGTACATTGCAGACCCGGCATTATTACATGTATTTATAAAAAGAAGTTGAATTGGCGGTATATTCGTTACCTCTGCTGTTGGGCCGTATTTCACAGACTGTTGATGTTTAACATGTGGTAATAATTAGTCTATCTCAACCAGTGTTGCCACAGTGACCTTGAAAAAGTAAACTGATTACTGATTAGCAGTAGTTGCTCCTTTAAAAAGTAATGTTGTTACTTTACTGATTACTTTTTTAAAGTAACTAAGTTAAATTACAAGTAACTTTTTCGTTACTTTCAGAAGCTGTCAACAACACCCCTTACTGCCTTAACATAAAAATGACAACCGCTTTTGCCAAAAACTCTGATCATTGCCTGGCCTCATGCACCCTGCTGATATATATTTAACTTTGACCTACATTCTCTGTTGTATTTCTATCTGACTCACCCTTTTGTTATCAGATTGTTACTATTGCTGGCATTTATTTACTCATTGACGTAGGTGGAGTCTGGTGCTATTTATTAATTTGCACTGCCTGCCCTATGCGACCATTTATTTACCTTTTAATGACATTTTAATCTGATTACTTGTTTGGAAATTGTAACTCATTACTGAATAAAGTGGTCTTATGAGAGTAATGCGTTACCCGCATCACTGACCTCAACATAGGTTCGGACTTTCTTTTTCAAAATGATGTCGAAGCCAAACTTCAGTCCCTTCGGTGGCTCCGCTTGCACTGAGGTTGCTATATGGCTGTACTGGGCCTCGGTTCTGTAGCAGGTTGGGTTAAAGTCCCTCTTGCTGTCACCTTGGGAGAAAGTTTCAATGCATCAATCTACTAAAATCATTTGTAGAAAAGAATTTTTCACTGTAAACTTTAAATTAATTCTGAGATTTTCCCATGTCTGTTCTGGTAGCCGTGAATGTTTGATACCTGACCGGTGGTTGCAGGACTCTCTGAAAAAGAGAAATCCACCAGGTCGCAGCCAGTGAAGCATTTTCTCCAATAACGTCTTCAACTCTTCGTCACTCAAGTACATCATCAGCCAGTTAGAGAAAATGAAATCGATGCTGGAGAGAAAAATGAACGATGATACCTTAAACTACAAAGAAAATACTCCATGGAAAATATAATCACCCAGTGATTAAAAATAGTGATATAAAAATTTAATTTTGTTGATGCAGGACTTGATGGTGAAGCCACAGAGTATTTTTTAATTACCTTTCCCGGGGGATGTCCAGCTTCGTGACGTCAGCTTGGACGAAGGTGACATTGCTATGGTGACCATTGTTTTGTCTGTTTTTCTCCACAAAGCTTTCCATGAAGTCCACGGCCGTCACGTGAGTGGCCTGTGTCAGCAGCTGGCTGGTGTAGCGACTGTGGATGCAAATCACAGCGTTACATCTCTGGAGCTTCAGTCAAAAGGCTGCAGATGAAATGAGCAACTAAACTGTGTATTAATAACTAATCAGATTGTCCCTCCACTCTTCACAATTGGCTTCTTTTTTTTGTTTGTTTTTTTGTTGTTGTTGCATGAACCAATGTATGTGCAAGAACCTTTCAATGTCACACGTTTCTACAAATGTTCATCAATTTGTCCACAAAGTCTCAATGCAGGCTTTTCCGAATTCTGCTCATCTTAAATTTTCCAAAATGATCTTTTTGAAACATTTAAAACTTCACCAATAATATAATAGATTTTCTAAATGCCGATTTATACTGTTACTATCCAGTTCCATCGTTTTTCATCCAGTTAAGTGAAGGACCTTAAAAAGTCTTTTCAGTGTAACGCACCCGATCCCTGCACCCAGCTCCAGAATTGTCTTTCCAGTCAGAGGAGGCAGCATGGAGAGGATCTCCGGCAGCTCATGCTCGGTTAGCTCTTTGGCTCGAGAGTCCAGCATCATCTCCTCCACTGTGGCGGCCTGAGAGTGCTCCTTCCAGAACTCAGTCATGTTACTCCGAACTGTAAAGCATGTTTGAATGAGGTTCGGGCACGTAAACACAAATGGCATCATAAATAAAATATTCATCTTAACAGTAATCTCTGGTTACTAAAGCATAAATACTTGCACAAACAAACCCTCTAATAAAACTGAAAACAGAGGAAGCTCACAGTAAAACAGGGATTTTGAGTAAATAAAGAAGTTAATATCTTGTTATATGTTATAAAATAAACTGGTTTGATATTATGTCATTACATAACGTCACTGAAATGTTTCCAGTTCTAACAGTTTTGTTAGTTCCCTCAGACCCTGACTGGTGCATTGATTAACCATTAGTCAAACATGTCATGCGTTCACAGCCACGAAGCTTCAAAGATTGTTGTAAAAGTTTGTTTTATTCTACACTTGTTTTCTATCATCCTGTAACAACAGGTGCGGCATGGCTTCATTCATCAACAGAATACATTTTGCATAAATGAGACAAATTCCTCTTGAGACATCCATAGCATGCTGAAAGCTTTGCAGAAAGATACTTGCTTCCAATCTGTTTCAGGAAATAATAAGTCAACCTTCAGGTTTTGGGGCTAAAATCCTGGCCTGAAGTCTGAAATAGTAAACAACAAAGTAAGAGGCTGACTTCACATTTATACAAACAACCTGACCACAGCAGCCTTCCAAGCAAAGTCTACAGAGAACCAGCGATTGTTTGACAGCTTCAGACAAAAATCACTGACACATTCCAGCTCAGTGTTCACGGGATTACTTCCTCCAGCTGAGTGGATCATCTCACAGAAACTACACATGGCAACTCCAACAAAACCCACAGTTTGGAGTCCTCGTGGCATCAGATGTAAAGGCATGTTTCAAAAAACCAACACACAGATTCAAACCAGTCGAAAAGTCCTGATTCCTGTGCTCATACCTTTATCCATGGTGATCTTTGGCTGATTACGAGAAAAATAAAACTACAATGAACAGTCAGTCAACCGGGGAAAGATTGAAAATAAATTAAATAGGGGTATAACTGACCCCTTTCTGGCAGTTTGCATCACCCATGGATGCTCTTTAAATAGCAGCCCCACGATGTCACGTGGAGGAGGTGCTCGCCAGGTGCAGATCTGGCCATTAGGATGCGCCCGATATCGGAGAGTGATGGCGTGGGGTTGTGACGTTCATGAATAAACATATTGGGGCAAAGGTCTGCAGGCCAGGGTATGAAAGGAGGAGCTTCGCGGGAGACTGTACAAACACTGCAGAGCGCCGTGAGCACATACGTTTAGATGTCAGATGGAGGCAGTTTAAAGCGTGTGGCCGGTGCACTCACAGTTTTACGCACGGTGGATGCGTCGCGCCGCGTCGCTGCGTCCCGGGACGGAAGAGATCAGCTCGGTTGTGCTGACCTGCGGGAAATGACACGTGGTGTGTGCCGATTGCGCAACATTGCCTCAGTCTGTCGAGGTGGATTGAAAGTGTCATGTGAACAGGAAGGAGGAGAAAGCACCGAGAGAATACGTAAATAAAAAAAAAGGTGGGATGACATAGTGTGTGCTTTATAATTCATACTGCTTGATTTGAATCGGGATTGTTGTTCAAATCTTATGAATGACCAGAAAATTGTAATAATGTAGTTCAACACATTTTTGGTGATATTTTGCAGGTTAAAAAAACCCCAAACAAAACCAA
>OMNM01014337.1:26984-40286 GCA_900302745.1 Parablennius parvicornis | reverse complement strand
AACAAACTGCTTTAATGAAGCTTTTTTTAGGCTCAACATCAAAGCATGCAGAATTGCTCACTTTAACCCGCACTGACTTTTTTTTCCTAAGTTGTCAATGTGTCTTTCCATTTAGAGTCAACAAGAGATATTCTTGTACAGCACATATCATACAGTTTGTATAACTGTTGCAGCAGAATGAAACGAGGGATAATCCCCCTGTATTCTCACATATTCTTTTCAGAACACTGCTCCTGTCTTTTCAGTTTCTGCCACATGATGCAACATGAGTGACAGCAGAAAGACTTAGATTATTCAGGTTTTAACCATTTACACGCAGAAATACTTAGAAATCTGAAACTCATAAAAGTGCTTGAGTGTGTTGAGGGCAATTTCAAGACCTTATAATTTTATTATAGAATCCTTTTGATTGAGTAACACGACATTTTTAATAACAGCAACAACAAAAGATTTGTGACATTTGGACATTTAAGGTTGTTCTGGATGGGATTTGAATCCCAAACCCTTTCTCCCATTTCTCCCTCTTTCCTCCATCTGTTGCAAAGGGTTGTTCCTCAGCTTTGTTGGAGGAAATCTCTTTCTTCCCCAAGGCTTCCTCTGTAAAGAGTCCTTGAACGAGACACTGAACACCCAAAATGCTCCCAGTGGAGGTCGAGCATCTCGCAGCTGCCACTGTTAGCATGAGTGAATGTGACTTTCATTGTAAAGCCTCCTGAAGCGGTGAAATGCACTAAAGATGCAAATTCACTTATTTAAATGAACAATTCTCTATGGAAATTAGTTACAATAAATGTTTCAGAAATAACTGAAATTACACATATTATAAGATTTATAGCTTGAGTGATTGACTGCATTGAAATACTTTCATGAACAATTGAGTATTATTGTCTCAAATATATGATTTTTAGAAAATAAAATCCTTTATTTGACTAATATTACAAGCACCTGGGAATATGTTTGAAAAAACTGTCTATTGTACTTGTTTCTCAGAGTACATTGCATATGATCAAGAAGAGTATAATGAGGTTTTTGTAGGGAATATTTTCAGTTTAAATGATCAATGAATATACATTTTGCCTGGAGATATGATTAAAATGCAAGAGTGTTCAGGATTTTATATTGAAGTGTTGTGGTAATTTTCCAAATCCCACACATGATAGTGAAGTAGGAGCTATCAATATAAATGGGAAAAAAAAGAAAAAATTAAATGGGTAAGTTAGCAAATACATGTGATATCAAATAAGGATTTATATTTCTTTTGAGATCAACACAATACAACCAGAGAAAACATAATAATTACATCTTTTGCTGTTGTCAGTATAGTTACACTGTAAGATATTACATTCGTGTACTGGTCGAAGTCTGATATCAGAGCAAGTTGTGTGGTAATCAGCTGCAATAAACTGAGTAGATTAGCAGATTGTTACTTTGGAAAATCCCACCGAAAAAAAAAGAGAAGTATGTGAGAGAGAATATTAAAGTACACCAGAAGAAAGCCCAAAAAACTTTGGCTATTGTCCTTATTATATACAAACATTACAAAACATTAATTCATGTGTTACTCTTTAAGAAGACAGGCAATTAAGATGGGCAAACACCTTTACTCTCCTTTTCCCTGTGATGTAATGATTCCTGAAACGCACCAATAACAGCGTCGTTTTATGAGGAGACAGTTCAATATCCACGTCGCCTTTAAATGAATAAGTTAACCTGTCACTTGAACACCTTTGAGCTGTCAGATGTTCTTTGCATTGTAGGGCAGGTCGTCACCTGATGTCTTACATTTGTAGTGCACCTAAGGACGCTTCGGCTTTGACTTAAACCAAAACAGGTCTGATTGTGAACTTTGGTTATTGTTCTGAGACTGTAAAATGAGAAAGACAGAACATTTTAATCAAAGGTAAACTAGATTGTAAAAAAAAACCAACAATAAACCAACAAACCAAAATACCAAGTAAGGCTCTCTAAACGTTTTAAAAAAAAAACTACTTTAAAGCTCATAGCTCAACATTACATGTCTATTATTGTTGCTTTCACTGATACCCTGATCCTTGTAAAAACTCAAACCCATGTTTCCAGAATTATAATCTTTCCCCCTTAATGTTCTGAATATCTGTTCATAAGTTCTCTCTGGTAATTATACATATTATATACATATACTGTATGAACATATACATTGAAATATAAATAATACCCATATTTATTCCTCTTAAAAGAATATGTATGAGATACTTTGATGCTGATAAGTTGCAGTTTGATGTTGGATTGTGTTTTGTCAGTAGTATTAAAAAAATATATATTTTCAGTTGTTTACTTTACACCATCATGAAAACCAACAAAATCGAAAGCCCTGATCCACAACTCTGCAGTTTAGGATTGGACTGATAAAGTAAATGTATTGTATCAAAATGTATCAAAAACACCAACCAAAGAGATATTGGATATTTGGAAACTTGTGTTCAAATAATAAACAAACTTGAAGCCCATCTCCAGCATTGAAATAGATTTTGCCATTGCCTGTTGATCTGTGTTATTGTGGATGCTTTAGAAAGTGTTTGTCTGATTTATGGCTCGTGTTTTTCTGACCTTTCACACAGTTCCAACATGATCACATCCAAAGTCCACTGTTACCATACTATATCAGATAATTACAGCAGTTGGTTAGGGAAACTCTCAACCTGGACATTACCTTAATGTATGTGTTCAAACAAAGCTGGAGGATAAATACTTAAACATTAATATCAATTGTATTCAAAAGCACTTTCAATCAAAAGTATTACTACTGGTTGAGCTCTACAATTGGCACTTAAATTAAAAACGCCTGGTCACATACTGTCTTTTTTCGTGACAGTCAAAAAGCCTCATTCTATCCTTCTGTGAACCAGGATTAACATTTACTTTTATTTAAACAAAAAAATGCAAATTATGTCTTTGTGCGTTTCACACAATGCAACATCAATTTGGGTCTAGATTGTTTCTGTTTACCTGGAAGATTTGTCCCTCGAGAGGAAGCCATGAGGTCTTCTGAGCAGGCAGGTGGTGTACAGGAAATAACTTCACTTTTGCAGCAAAACCGGCGCAGCAATATTAGAGACAAATGTAGATTCAATGGAATCGAGGAAATAGATCTTTAAAGTAAAATGCAGGTAGGCAACGACTCAGGATGAAGAATATACGTCTGAATGCACATCGGAAGATGATGGGATGTCTTCAGAGGTGTTGCAGTCGTTCTACTCCCTTTTGGAAAGTAGGTTAAAAAAAAAAAGCGCACCGGCATTAGGATAAACGTTCATATGCTGAACACTTTTAGTGAAGACAAATCCTGTAAGAAGGTCAGCAAGTTGAGTTTAAGAATAAATTTATAACTTTAGCAATGCAGTTCAAGGAGAATATTGTAAATGATTGCTCACGGTCAAAATAATGACGCTGCCGTGGTTAAAGACTTATTCCTTAAACTTGTGGAAACTTCAGTAGAAGCAAAACAGATATTCAAAGACATTGTTTACCGTTTACTGTTCACCACTTGTTGGTGTAAAGTATTTACGGGTAATTATAGGCCTGTATTCTGAAGTTAGGGTTAATCTGTTGTGTATTCAAGCTATGGTGAGAACACTGTGTTGAATGTTCTGTTGTATTCCTGTGTGAATACTACACATATAGGGATATCATGAAAAAAACAGAACCCATGGATCCTGGCACAGCTTTGTAAAGATAAAAAAGTTGTGCAGCTTTAAAGGGCTGTCTACATTCCTTCCATTCTTATGCAATATCTGAGAAACAATAACTTGGGTAAAAAGTAAAAGCGGGTCAACTAGTACAAAATCTAGTCATATGGTAGTATGAGCCTTGAAAATTCCAAACACATAGTATAAACAGTTTAAAAGTAAGAACATGTGCAGTTATTACTTTTTTGTTTTAACCTGCTTTAATTCCCCACAAAAGATTCATACTAATAGTCTGGATATGGCATAAACAAAACGAAAATAAAAACAATAATGTCACACACTGGTTGTTTTGCGGCAATTAAGTCACTTGAAATAGAAAATGCAACAAATTCCAAAATGGTCATCTGTGAAAACTGCTCATTTTCCACACAGATGTTTTACAAGCAGGCCTCTAAAAACTGTGAGTCTGGCTGTGTGATTTATGTAACCATGGTTTCTAATTTATGCAGTTAGATATTTGCACTCTGTGAGTAATATTGGCTCTCACATCACTTCAGACGCGAAGAAGGTTATGCTATTAAGATGCTGCAGTGACTTCTTGCTACCTTTTAGTGAAATTACATTGGCGTCATAACCATGCTATGAAGGTGGCTTTGTGCAAACGTGCATGCTGCAGATTTGGTGCAGCCTGAGAAGGCTTTGAGGTGAGAAGACAAGGGAGAAAAGTATGGGGTTCAGAGGATTTCAGACGGCACTTATTCAAAGGACCTGTCAGGTTGTTTGATATATGTTTTGTAAAATGTGCAGCAAAAGAAAAGTGTTTGGAGTTGATTGAAGAAGTATGCTCTACGTGGACAGAAAAACCAGAAGGACTAAGACACCTGGGCATTTGACTGCCGTGCAGAAATGAAACCAACTAATGACAAAGCCCTGTAGGCTACACGCGTTCTCACGGAGCCTCTTTGGGAAAATAGTTTGCAGATTCAAGGACTAAAGTCTTATAAGTATCCCTATGTCTTTGAAGTACTTAATTAAATAGGTGTTAAATCAAAGCCTAATGTCTGTCTGTATGGGAGGGCAACATCCGAATCACGCTGGGAAGGGACTTAATACTTTCCTTTTTCTGTTCTCACTTTCGCTTTTGTCCACTAGATGCCAGTGAAGGTGCACAAACCATTTAAAAAGCTTAGACTGGAGCAACATTTTACAAGTAGTCATAGTGGGATGTTTCTTTCAAGCAGTGAATCTAAATACTCCTATTATCATCCTTTGCCGCCTTTCAGAAGATATTGAAAGCTCATAAGAAAAGAGAGTAGAACCGACAGCTGGGACACATTTTCTAGCATTTGAAGTTTGGCGAAACAGCAAAGAAGGACGCTCATTAAACCATCATGTTCGCAGCCGAGCAGGAGAAAGCGTCATCAAAGTCTTTATGATAAAACAAATTCAGCAAAGGACAAGACAAAGGAAATGAACAACAGCGTGTCATAAGGTGGAGATCTATGCAACAAAATGAAAAGAATAAATGGAATTTGTGATCGGGCTTTTTATGTGTTGTCATTTTTTGACTCAGTGTTGTAAGCAGCCTCCGAGTAGGACACATTCTAGAATTGTTTTGAGCGGAGATAAGAGATCATTCATGTTTTTTCTGCTTTTATTTGATATAGAATGATTTAATCTTGATGTTATTTCACACTGGAATCATTTCTTACATCTGGGCTATATGGTTGTGCAGTCCTGAGTACTCATAAGCAAGAAGACCCCGGTTCAACTCTGCACTCTGGGACCTTTTTGTGTGAAGATTGCATGTTCTCCCTGTGCGAGCAAGGGTTCTTCCTCACACAGTCCATGGTGTGAATGCCCCCTTTGTTCACTGCGTTCAACAGGCGTTGAACTGGCAACAAAATGCAGAGTGGCAACTGCATTTCACTGAATGTCAGCTGAGATCAAGCTGGAGGCCCAAAGGCAACCCGGAGTTTTACAGATTATTGATAAAAGACGGATTCATGGATCGATCAAAGTTCATTCAAGGAAATGAATAGACGGTTACAATTGTACTTAGAAACCACTAGTGCAATTTATGTTTTTGCAGTAAGGTTGGAGTCAGGTCATGGGGCCTTTTTGTGTTGAAATGCTCATTTGAAAAGTCACCAACCACATCACAGCTGTTCCAGGTTTGTCATATTATACACTGCTCCAGCTTTCCATCCATCCATCCATCCATCCATCCATCCATCCATCCATGTGCAGGTGTGTGTAGGGTTGGGTTGTCAGTGGGGGTCCTGGGCCTTTATTATTAATTAAAAACAGAGTGTTATAATACAGAGTTTCTAATCTGATAGCCTAATCCTGAACACTTGACCTGAAAAACATCTTTCAATTGGAGCTGCACAAGTGGTCAGACGCCATATTTCTTTGCAAGAAGGCAGGTGCAATGATAACAACGGCCCACTGTGATTATCAGAGATTAATATTTATGAGGCCTTTCATGTAGAGACGTGTCTGTGTTGTCTCGTATTCTGCTCTGAAATTAGACGCTTCCCACGGGACAGAAGAGTGTCTTTGTCCATTTTACAAACAGGTTTTCCTCTCAGAGGAAGACAAAATTAAGCTTTTAGTGTGTGTGTGTGTGTGTGTGTGTGTGTGTGTGTGTGTGCAGCTGCTGACAGGAGGCGGAGAAAAGACAAAAAAAAATTTGTTTGTTTTAAGAGGATAAGAGAAATAAACTAGACGTACTCAATGTGCTTGATGTCAGTGAGAAAGTAAAGTAATTGCACTTCACTTGAACTTGAGTGCAGATGAGTCGTCACTATGGGGACAAAAAGCATTTTTGCACATGAAAGATTCATTTGAAAACTCGCCCACCACATCACAGCTGTTCCAGGTTTGTCGTTCCCATGAGAGAAAGTGTAAGGCAGCGTAAAGCACCAGTGCAATCATGTAATACGGAATACGCATTTATTTATAGAGTTTACTACAAGGATTCCACTTCTGTGTTAAACAGAACCACAGTGTGTATGTGTGTGTGTATCCATTCCCCACCATCCTCTCCTTCTCTATTTGTATCCCAGTCAGGACTCCTCTGACATCGATTGATCTCAGTATGAACACTCTGTTGTGTATCTTACTCAAACCCCTCATTTCTCTCATCTGTCAAGGGCAAATAGAGACTCAAAGAAGTTGTCAATATCCTCATATGCCTCGAGTCTGTGTCCGCTTTCTAAGAAACGACGATGAAAATCTTCTCAGTTCACTCGAAGATTGGAAAGTTAACATGAAAGAAATTACTTTTAGATTATTATTAGATCCGCTTTCATGGAGATTTTGCGGAGCAACGAGGGATGACAAAGCAGACAGCGCCACCGGCTCCATGTCTCCATCCACATGGGAGTCAATTTCTTCTGAAATTAACCCAGGGAAATAACGGACAGAACATGGCAATCAATCCTGGCTCTGTGTGGCCTTGCTGGAGACGTGGTGAGATGGCTGGACTCACCTCTAAATAAAGTGATTCATCTCAGGATAAAGGGGGTTTCTATGTTATATCTGCTGCCAGAGGGCCGACAGCTGGAGCATCGAGCAGAGAGTTTCCTCACAGGGAGAACGCTTTGGAAAGGTTTGAATTCTTTTTCAAAACCAATGGTAAATCACTGGATTTTTAACATGTTTTACTGTTTACTATTTAAATAATTTGGCCATTGCAGGTTACATTGTGACATTCATCACAGAATAAACAGATATACAAATTAAAGCTGCAAGCAGCCTTGGTCGGGACCTTGGGCTCTGGCCTCTGGCTCATCGGGATCAGCCATATCGTGGCTTCTGGCCCAATCATGGCCTCTGGCCCATTTAAATAATAATGAAATATGCATTTTTGAAGGTTTTAACAAAAACTTTTCATGACTTTTATTTTGAAAAATGTGGGCGCTTTTACTTAAAAAGCCAACTAAGCTCTGATCTAGCTAACCCCTAAATATCAATTTTTAACGTTTTAGGGGTAGGAACACACTTTGATTTTGAAAATATTTGGGCGCTTTTATTTTGAAAGCCAGCTCACCTCGAGCATAGCTAAACATTTAATATCTATTTTGAAGTCAATATTGTAATTTTTCATAAACAAAGACTTTTCTTTTGAAGGCATTTGGGGGTTTATCTGGAAAGCCAGGACATGCAGGTTAGGTGGTCACAGTGGTCCAGGCGGGTGAGATCCAGGATGAAGGGGGTGTACATGGGGGATTCTTAGCCCAGCCAGGGGGATTGTTCTGGTTGAGAAGTGAGGCTACTGGGGCACCTGGAAGTCTGCAATGAAAAAAAAACCAAACAAAAAGAACAAAAAATCTCAGCCGACATATAAGATAGAAAAGGTAAATTTGACAAGAAAACTGCTAAATTTTTTTTTGAATTATCCATCTTTGCAGTAATTAAATTTTAAGTGATGAAAAATCTGAGTTAGTTTTTTTTTAAATTCATATTCAAAATTATATTGTGAAATTACTGATTTTAAAGAAGTAAATAACTTTTAAAACAGGCCAAAAAAAAAAGGATTTTAGATCTTGGCAAATAATAATTCGCAAAGTTGTGGGGCGATAGCTCCAGGCAGAGCAGAGTGCACTTGGGTGGATGATTAGCCCAGCCAGGTTGAGTGTTTTGGGGGCAGAGGTGAGGCCGGTGGGGCCCATGGAAGACTGATAGTGAGAGAGATCCAGGTTGAAGGGAGTGAATGTGGTGGATTCTGAGCCCAGTCAGGGTGAGTGTTTTGGGGGAGAGGTGAGGTCACTGAGTCCCCTGGAAATCTGGTAGTAGGTGAGTTCCAGGATGAAGGGGGTGTACTTGGTGGATGCTTAGCCCAGCCAGAGTAATTGTTTTGGTTGACGGGTGAGGCCACTTAGGGTCCTGGAAATCTGCTGGTGGCTGAGAAATTCTGGTTTGGGTCCTGGCGCGCTGGAATGATAATAATAAGAAATAAACATTACAATTACAATAGGGTTCTGGCTGCAGGAGGCCTAGCCTTCTGGCCTCGGTCCCTAATAATCGTACAAAATAAACATAGACAGCCAGAGATCCTGCAGGAGAGAGACACCAAGTTATTTACCTGCAGTGGTGATTTAGGAATGCATGATAAAAGGAAAGCAGAGAATGGCGATATTTCAAATTTTTCAATTTATCTTACTGGATGCAACAACTAAAAATATACAAAAGCAAATACATCTACTGGAATTTTTCAATACATTTTACAGCTGTTCCTAAATGGTCTACAGGGGGCCACACACTTTCAATAAGAGAAGAAGAAAAGGCAGTAATCCCTGCAGTGGAAAGATCAGTGGCAACTATTTGCAACCTTATAGAGACTGAAATCACTTTAGGGTCAGAACCATAATGCGAGAGTGAGTTTGTGACGATAGACACTTTGTAGCTGAGAGGATTTCAGACATTTTCAGTATGTATGTAAGGAAACTTTTGAAGTTATTAGTATGTAATTTATAGGTTATTAAGCTATAATTTTACTAGTCAAGGTCAATTAAAATATGGCCCCTCACCTATAAAGAGTTTGGAAGCTTTGATGTAAAAAGATAACATAACAAATAATAAGGATGTCAGGAGAAGTTTCTAGTAAAAAAAACCTCAGGGAGACAGAATACACAGGAATCAGACTAAGAGCGATTTGTAAAGGTTTAAGACTATTGTATTACATTATGGCCTGGAATATACCTCACTTGCAAGAAGAGACGATGTCACAGTACAACGTTGGCACAGTCGTCTAGGAGTTTGTCTAACTACGAAGTCAGACAGCGCCTTCTTAGGCTGGATTGTTTTGAGTCTACATTGAGGGCCACCAAAAATAGCATAGAGGTTCCAACAGTGCTGACACAGGCTATAGACAGACTGCAAGTTAAAAATCATTCTTTACAAGACAAAACAAGATTTTTCTAACACAGGAAAAATCCAAATAACAGCAACACTTTCCAACTTTTGTAATCGTAATTAAAACTTATAGTGTAACATTTTACTCTTCTTTTTTAAAAGCGATCATTCAGATCTAAGTATGTCTGCATGAATAAGTTACTTTATTAATCTTTTTTCCCTCTGCACTTATTCCAAGTTAACCTTTACTGTAGGAACACTGGGCTGCCGTCAGGGGCGAGGGTCTTGCTCAGGGAACCACAGTGCTACAGCCTGTCAGCAGTGGGATTCAAACTTCTAATTCCTAACTTTTTGGCCCCTACTTCCTCATAAATACATGTCATATGCTTCAGTAAAAGACTCATATGAATGATAAAAGAAAGTCAAACAGGGGCAGAATAATGTGCATATCTTTCCAATTGAGGTGTAGATATAAACCATCAAAAGTTCAGTTTTATCTCCCAAAAATAAATTGGCAGATTCTAAATTTGCAAAGCATAACTTCAGTGGGGGAAACTCTGTCTGTTCAAGCACGAAGACCAAATATTGTATTAAAAAGATTTCTCTGGGAACTTCTTACTTAATTGGCTGACTGGTAAAGCCGAGGCTTCGTTGTAGCTTCGGCTCAACTTTTGCAGAGAACAAACACTGCAGGTTTCTGCAGCTAATCTCAAAGTTATGCTTAACAAGCAGCATTTTTTTTTTCATCAAGACAATGGTCTTGTGAGTTTCATCATAATAAGAATAATCTGACAGTATAGTACCTCATCTAATTTCTTTACTTTGATATGGTGACACTTGAAAAATGAATGCTGTGAGGTCTTGTCAGTGTGGAATGTCAGGAAGCAATTGTGGTGACAGCAGGTGTGTGTTTCCAAGCTGAATGAAGTGACAGGACTGTGAAACGTCCCTCAAGAAGCCGGCATGCTTCGTGAGCATGATTTGATGCATGGAATAAGACTACCTGTTGTGGCAAATCCTCTCTTGTCTAATCCGTCGTCAAGGGACTAAAACTGTAGACAGCGTAGGGCTGGTACCGGAATGTTGTGTGGAAGAGTGAGGAATCATTGTTCTTGAATTTATGAACAGAAAATTATTGTTCACTTCAAAACTTCACCTTTGCTTTTTTCTTCAGTACATGAGGACCGAAGATTTGTTTCCACATTTCAAGTCTTGCAAAAGTTGCTAACATGAAGGAAACTTGAGATCAGCAGAGATTCTTCCATTTTCAGGCCAATTTTATATTAGTTGATGAATCTGATCCCAGCTGACTGTGAGTGATGCAGATCAGCAATTTACGTATAGTCACTCAGTGTCTTTGTTTGCATGTTCTGCCTCTGATCGTCAGAGAGAGAAAAACATTGAATGATTTACAGCATGAATCGAATTTGATTGGCTTGGAAGTAGGAAGTAGCAGTGATAATGAAACTGATGATGATTTTGACGGCGTGAGAAAGTGGAGGAATCAACATGGAGCCATGGGGAGTATGATAAAAATAAAGAATGAGGACAGAAAGCACACAAACAGATCTTTCATATCGAGGTTATGCATATACTTCATTTGTATACGTGCACAGAATTGTAAAGAAGAAAACTGAAACCTTTGCTGAGCAGATCAATGTGAAAACCTTATTTGTGTGTCAAACTGGGTGTACATAATTCAGCACAACATCAAACTTTCAAGTCAAACCAACACCAAACAATTGAAAGATATAAAAAGTAGACTTGAAACAGTTCTTGCAGTAGCTGTGGAGCCATCCCAACCATCTCTGGAAAAACAAACACAGCGACAAAGCTTAAATAAAACAGGCTTCTTCAGATGTCCATTGTTTCCTCTTTCACACTGTTGAGGCTTTGCCGAACTTCGAGGCCTACTTACCTCACCCTGAATGATCGCATATTGCATGTTTTATGTAATGACAGAACTTTATTAGATCTAAACTTTTGACTTAATACATCAATATACAAATGTGTATTGATGTGAAATGTGAAAATACATTTCTGAAGCTCACGAGTACGAATCTGAGCCAGGCTTTTCTATGTGGAGTTGCATGTTGGCGGCCACTGTGAGGTGTAACCGGCCTTCACTTCACAGGTTAACCGGGATTGGCTCTAGCAACATAAACAATGTATAGATGGGTCTATGTTGACATAATAGGAAGTGGCATAATTCAGCACAGTAGGTGGCAGTGTCCACCTTTATGTTGTAACTGCATGCAAATCCTGTAGAGAGAAGCACAACTGCTGCTTTATTACATCTGATGGGTAATTGCAGGAGTTATTTATTGCTCCAGATGAATCATTTCACGGCAATGATGGCATGAAACAATTTGACGCAGTCTCTGTACACCTCTTTTTTTTCCTGATACCTGCTGATATTCAGCTGATACCTGGTTTCCCCCCCTCAGAGAGACAACAACACACACCTCAAACAAGATTTACATTTCGTCAACAGGGGAGTTTCACTTTGAAATTGAAATTGAACAAGTGAGTCATCATCACTGCACTTAACATAAAAGTGTATGTTGAGTGTCTGGTTGTGAACATTGCAGGGACAAAGGCTCACAACATCCAACCATCTTCTGCATCTATTTTATACAAACTATTGTTTGCAGAGAGTGGAGCCCAGCCCAGCCAAGTGACACCAGACAAAAGACTGCATCTTGGACAAATTGTCAGTCGATTATAGGGAGACAATCAGACGCATCGCCTGCATTCACAACTATGGACATGCTCAGATTACAAATTAAAAAACAAATGCATGTCTTTGGACTGTGCGAGGATAAAAACAACACGGAAAAACCTCAACCTGGATTACAACCTTTATAATACTTAATTGAACTTGGCCCTGACAATTAAAACAAAGAGAAAGTTTATTCTAATAATTTCTTCCTGTCAGTCCTCTCACCCTTATCCATTTATTTATTCATTGCACAGGTAAGTGTACATTGTTATATTCTTGGTTTGAAGGGAAAATGTGCCGGGAGGAACAATAAATGGACAAATTATACAATTATAAAATAATGTGCAACTTGGGCATGTCAGGTCAAATGCAACCCATCAGTCCCAATAGCCTCCAACGCCTTGTAAATGCTACATTTATAGGCTGAATTTATCACTTTGTCAGGGTTTTGCAGTTTATTATGTTTAGCAGGGCATGATGTTTAGTCTGAATCCAGAGCTTCAGGGAGCACAAGACCTCAGAGAAAACAGATGACCTTTGCCTCCTGGCTTTCAACAGAGTAAATGAGTTTTAACACTGCAGGAGTTTAAGTGTATGTGTGTGTGTGTGCGTGTGTATGTGTGTGTTACTGTGTGTGCAGGCTAGTACCTCAGCGAGTCAGATTTAATCACCCCCCCCCTTTGGTATCACCTGCAGCCCTTAACCTTGCAGGACCTCCCCTTTTCTGCTGGACAGGATCAAGTTCAGGTTGAACTTGTATTTATATTGCCCCCACATCATAAATGTCAGGTGCATCCAAACATCCACAAACACAACAATTCTGGATTGATAATAACCAGCTTCAGGACTTGGAAATCTCTGTTACAGGCCAGGGCCACCGGGGCAAAAGTAATTACACAATCTGTTTAGGTGTCATCAGCACATAATTTCTGTGGTCGCTCAGACATGAAGGAGACCTTGTACGTGTGTGTGTGTGTGTGTGTGTATGGAAGAGAGTTCAACTGAGTGATAACAGATGGAAAGATGGAATGTGTGCCAAAGAAGGAAATCATG
>OMNM01014337.1:12344-23986 GCA_900302745.1 Parablennius parvicornis | reverse complement strand
TTGTGCTTGTTGGGGTTTGTATGGGGTTGGTTGGTTTGTCTTTACACAGGCATGTACAGTATGCCGTTTGTTTTTTCGTCCGAGGGATACACAGTTCTTTCCAGGCCATTTCACACAACTAAAAGAAATAGGATGAATGAATGAAGTCATGTGACGTCTGTTTAGTCTGTTAGTGATGCATCTTTATGCTCAGTTTTGTGACACACAGCATTCTGGTCAACAGTTGTAATAGTAAACAGTCTGGTTGGTGGCAAGGTGGTTTCACATGCACTGTTGACCCGGAGGCACCAAAAGCATTTTTTACACATTGTGCCAACTTTCCGCCCAACAATCATCAAAAGCATTTAATGTCTTTCTTTTCAGGTACAAGTAAGTTAATTATTCATATATAACCCAGGGTTCAAATACCAGCTGGGCTTTTGTGTGTGGAATTTGCATGTTCTCTCCATGTGTGGGTGGGTAATTCAGTTCCCTCACACAGTCCAAAAATATGCATGTGAAGTTCATTTGTGACCCTAAGTTGCTCCTAAGTATGAATGTGTGGTTGTCTGTGTATTTGTGTTTGCTCTGTGATGAATGAATGACCGGTCCAGCGTGTACCTCGTCCTCACTCATAGCTAGCTGGGATTGGCTACTGCACTCCGCAATCCGTCGATGTCTTTTCTCGACAGAGCTTTATGAACTTTTCATCAACATCTTTGCAGCCAGAGGTCAGGACTGTGCCCGTACCAACCTGCTGTGGCACGACATCCATGTTCGTCTTGTCTGACTTCAACCTGATTGTCTGCCCTTTGCCAAGTCAACAGCAACAGAACTCAGAATTGTGGAGCTAATAATAATATTAATAAAAAGCAACTATTTATTATAGTTTGAATGTGTAATGTGCATTTCTGCTAACTTAAAAACATTTATCTTATGGTCAAGTCTAAATGAGTAAATAGATAAATACATTTTTTTACAGATCAAGTTGATGGAGTTTGTTCCTTTAATTGGGCTGCCTAACAATTTATTAGGGATGTGCAGATCAATACAGAGAAATCTATACTTCCAATACCACATGTATCTGTTTAAGGATCAATTCTTGTGTCAACAGATCAATATCTACTGTATACTCCTTTCCACCTCCTAATTATTGTTGATTGTGTGCTATTTCACAGAAGAAAGTTATGAATTTATTTCCAGAAACTATTTCTCACTGCATGGCAGGACCTACTATGTCTTCCTCCAGTCTGAGTGATGTGAACAGTGATATAAATGCTCCAGTTAGTTGTACAAGAATTTTAAAATCAGTAGCTAAAAGGCTTGACGAGGAATACATAGCAATGCATGTAGCTTTGAAAACAGAGATTTTAGAAAATAATAATAATGATGATAATAATAATAATAATAATTGACCCACTTTTTATATTGCTTTCTCCTAACACATTACAATTAGTGCACCATTTTTGGATTGTATCTGCATTCTTCGCTTTAGTTTCACTTGGTGTCAGATCAGAAAGCAAATCAATGGCAGCAAAGCATTACATAAAAAAATAAAAATTGTTTACCTGGCAAAGTCTGCCCAATTATAATGAATCTGAGTGAGACTATGATGTATCTGGTGAGAATATCAGTAGCTGAGTGCCAGACTGTCTTCATCGGCCCTGCGAGACTGTCTAATATGGAAGGTCTCAGGATTCTCAGCGCTGCATTATGCAAAAGAAAGATGAAGCAAACAACATGACCTTTAAAGCTGTCATCTGAGAACATTTTTTGTCCGCGGCCCCGAGTAAACATAACTCAATCAGATTAATATGGAGGTGTGTAGATTGAGAGCTGAGACTTAAAAGGAAATGTAGAAATAACTGCCACTTTAGTGGGGAAAATGACCCAGACTTTTCAGCCTCCACCGACTGTGATATTTTCTTTGTTGATGCGTGCAGCTTACAAATGAGAGCAGTGCTGGCTGGGTATACATAGTAAACAGGATGTGCATTGGTTTGTGAAAAGAAAAACTTATTCTAAATGTTTCAAAAAATATATAAATAAACTGACACCAGCACACTCATTTATTCAGTTAAATACAACTTGAGAGAACATACACATTGCAATTTGCATAATTTTGTAATTTTAACTGTCTGAAATCATTTTGCTTCACTACCTTCCAGTCACAGTTTTACTGCGCTCACATCTCAGATACCTGCCTTCACGCCAGACCCTGTAGTTTGTGGGTAATATGATGCACTGAAAAGTTTTAAAGACAAATGTGACCAACTGCAAACTAGTATGCCAACATACATATTTGGAATCCTCTTTTTAGGAGTTGGAAACACTCATTATTTTTTATTAAATGCAGATTTTGTTATCTGCCACACGTTCCTAGATCATGCCATGATAGGTCCACAAAGACATTAATCATCAGTATGAGCTCAGCGGTAACGCTGTATTTGTCCTCTGGCCTGTGGCAGAGTGTTCGCTTCAACGGTGATTGCTAGAAACTGACTCGTCCCAGCTGACACAAGTTGGTTTATACCCAGAAAAAGCAGACAGACCTCGGGCACTGACACATGACATATTGACACAACCATAATAATAAACAAGTTATTACCGGTCTATGGTCTTTGGAGGAAAAAATTGGGAAATGTTCACATAAATCATACAGATAACACCATTAAATGCTAGAAGAATTTGTCGCTCATTAAAAGGAAAGATAACTGCTTGACGGCATTACAACGTATTTTAATTAAATTAACTAATTTCTATCAAATCAAACTAAATAATCACAGATACCTTGAATCTTCAGCCATGCTCACAGACATCTAGAGTGTAACAACGTATCATTATTTGAGGCTTTTGGAGCAAAATAAACAGTAATTCCCTAAACTGATGTTGTGTGGTGTCTGTGTTTTGCTGACTGATTTATCAGATGCATCATTTTCTTTTTAATTTTCTTCTTTTGTTCAGCCAAGGCATAGAGATTGAAAAGTTATTTGGATATTTACTCACACAAAGACAAAATGCCGACATTCACATTTACTTTGGCTTATATAGATTTTCTTAGCTTAAGCAAAATTTCCTCCATGCATCCATCTTCCATACTATTCGTATTGTACAAACTCTGAACAGATCACCAGTTCATCACAAGATGCACACAGTGAAATAATCACACACACACACACACCTTGACAATATAGAGTCGACACTAATTTTCACCAAGCATGCATTTGGTCTGCAGTAGCAAATCACAGTGCCTGAAAAAAACACACACGTAGGTGGAACATACAAACTATGCGCAGAAAGAAAATTTACTATTTGATTTCTGAATATTGTTTTTCTGGCAAAATAACATTCCAAATGATATAGGCAGCATGTATGCATTAAACACCTCCAAGAGTTCCAGCAATGATCTCAACCTGACCCGGCTGTTGATGCAGAAACACGATGAGCTGTACATACATTTTTATTCTTTTACACACAAAGAGATAATGAGGGCTTTTTATGTGAAAAATACCAACTTTTTTCTTTTTCAATTATGAAGCTTGTTGTTCATCTGAACAACAAGCCCACAGATGCAAGATAAACTGCTACCTAGTGACTGAATGAGTAACGCCCCTCATGCTACTGAGTGAATTAGTTTTTCTGAGGTTTATGGGTCAAGGTTGAGGACTTCAAGGTGGGAGAAATTGTGATTTGGCATTATTTTCATGCAAAGTTGTCTGAAATTACAGAACAATGACAAAAAGAATGCATTTTTTTAGCCCTAAAATGACATTGTGATATTTTCAGAATGTCATATTATGTATGATGTAAAGAGGCACAGATTAATACATAGTGCTAACTAAAGCTGACCTATTTTATATATGACACTTGACTGTAGTTGAATCAAAAATGACCCCATACTAAGCCAACTGCAAGGCTTGCCTTCAGCCCTGATTTCCCAAACAGATTTATTTCATAACAACATCTTGAGTTATTTTCTGACGAAAAAATCAGTCGGTCAGTCAATCTAAATTAATGTCAAAAAATCTGAAGGAAACTGCAAAACGTGTATCTTATTTCAAAAATCGCTTCAAGGACAAAATAAAAAATTCATGCCTTTCTGTGAGATTGGGACGCCGAGTCTCAGGTGTTTAAGAAGGTCATCCACTAATCTTCATACTATGGTGGTTTGGTCTTTGTACCTACAAGTTGAATTGTCTTTGTGAAAGATAGTGTACGCCACATTTTTATTAATGGGGGCTGCAGTTCTTGAGTGAACTGTGCATGTGAGCCACTACTTTGGTAACACACAAAATATTCAAATACATAGAAGAAAAGAACAAGGCTGTGAAAACAACGTTTTTTTTTTATTATTATTATCATCTTTATTACTTTAGCATTTGTCTTGCAAAGTCAATCGTAGGTATTCTCTCTCTTCAGCTTTCATATCTGCTTGATCTTCATAGATCTGTACATGAAGTTGTGTCCTCCGAGACTTGACCTCTTTCAAAACTGTGGCTAGAGTTGACAGGCAATCTACAAACCCACATGGAAATTGTCTTTTGCTCTGCCGCGTGGAAAAATATATAGTTTGCATTATGCATTATGGAAATGGAGAGACTGAAGGCTGCTTTGCTGTGGAAATGGCTACTGTGATATATTACTCTCATTTTTTCTTAAGGTGTGTGAAATCAGGGCAGGAAATTGTTGTCAAGCACTTATAAATGACAGGAGGTTGAGCACAGATAAGCATCGTGATTAACTTATTATCTGGCCACACAGTCACTTTGCTGTACTGAAGGAGTATTTGACCCACATATTTTAATGTTAGGGACTATTAAAGTTAAACTTCACACATAAATGTACTTTAAATGCAAAAATAAAAAAGTATTTAGGTATATACGGAAACAAAAAGAGTTTCTGTAGGATTTTGCAGTATTTCACACCATGAAACCTTTTTTTCCCTCCTGCAACATGGTGACATTAATCTCCTTCATGACATGAAAATCACAGAAATTATACAATTTAGCTTAATTTGCTTTAGCGCGTTAAGATCTGCTGCTGCTCACATTTACCTGCATGGTTTTGTTTGAGTTGCTCTCATTTTTCAAAAAAGAAAAAACATGACTGCTTCAGACAGAACAATCCATGCTTTACTGTATTGATCTTCCTTCAGATGTGTATTGATTAAAATGTCAGTTAAAGAAAAAAGGTTGATGAGTGAGTTACAGACAAACAGCCAATAGACCAGTGGAGAGACACGAAGAAATAAAAGAGGAAATATAAGTACAAAAAGAGCAGTAGCATATTTGCAATGTACGTAAAAATAGATCATTAGTCCTTCACATGATATTAAGATGTATATTTAGGAAGTGTGTTTGCACGTGTCCAGTTTTTAAGGACTCAAATCTGCTGGAAGCTGTATGTGTATAGCTTTTTTTCCCCCCAGCACCGATGATAACGATGTGATCCAGAGCATTCATGGCCAGCTGCTGCAGACAATCAGACAAACCCATTTGAAGCATTCCCAATCAACCATCTGCAGTAATTGTTCAAACAAAGGAGGATATAAGACCACCAGAGGGCTGAGCTGAAAGAAGGAAGGTCTGACAAGATGAGCAAATAGTGTAGCACAGTGGTGGGACGCAGCTGAGCTTAAAGGCTCGGAGCTGGCAAAACTAAAACAAATGCTCTTCTATGCCCCAGTGAGTTTGATCAAAGGAAGATCCCACATTACGTTGCTTTTGCTGATAGGTTATGAGTTTTTCTTTGTCTGAGTTGCAAATGCGTACGTGGTCATATGGATCCAAAACTGTGTAGGGGCTGGTTTGATGACCTTGACAACCTTGAAAAAGGAAGGCAAATTAGATTCTCAGTATTTGAACTATGATGAGCAAGTATATAAATTCAAACAGTCTTTAATGTTTTCAATTTTACGGTTTTTACAGACGCACGAGGTGACTCACTGCTTGGGCTTTTTTTTTTATACACTTATAAATCGATGTTGAAGCATTTCAGAGATCATGAACATGACTCTCCTACAATATCACTACTAATATCAGAGAGATTTCATCATGCAAGCCACATCAGCGATATCTGCTGCTCTTTGGTAAAACTTAACTGTGCGCATCTATTTAATCACAGATTACATGTACACGAAGAATCCATCTATGCTGATATCCACTCATTTAAGACAACGTGGTCAACAAGTTATTGTCAGTCTCTTTTTTTTTTTTCCCTCAAAATATCATTCAGAAAACACGTGTACTGTGAAGGAATAATCTTGCAGTAGCACAGTTCTGCCAGACCATGAGTTATATTAGATCTGTGACACAGTTGTATGCCTCACATGGCGACATTTAAATTTTGGCTGTGATGAAATGTCAGCTTGCTGAAGAAAGAGGCCAACGCTCGTCCCTTATGCATGTGTTTGCAAGTGGAGAGGACAGCATATTTAAAACTGGTTCAAATCCAACTTTGCCATATGTGACCCACAAGGCCAATCCCCACTCCTACTATGCATTATACTCATAACATATTATTGTATAGCAGCGACTCCACAGTAACTGTCCACAAGCTTCTGTGCACTAATGAGCAATATCAGTTGAGTTCTGTTTAACTCAGTCAGAAATGGAGCAGGCAAGAAACATTTTCAACTCCAGGTTCATTACGACAAGAATGAGAGGTTTTGCTTTTTCTAGAACATCAAAGGTAGATGGGAGATATTGACGTGAAGCCTTGTGGGGTGCTGCAGCCCGGGGATAACAATATCATCATAGTCACTCCCAGGAATCCTGCGGCTTGAGACTCGGTCCAGATAGAGAGAATAAAAAAGTAGAAGGGAATTACAAGTTCCCTCTCATCTGAAGAAGAATGACATATTTTTAACATACTCACTTCGTTCACCCACTACCTAATGGAAATGTAACCTACATAATATTTGGAAAGCCAGATACAGATTTTTATTGCCTATACTGATAAAATAGACTATGTAGGAGTTGACAGATAAAATATATTTAAAAAAAAAAAAAAACAATATAAAAAGATTTAGATGTCATACCTGAAGCTAAACTGAGAGTGAATGTCTCCTTGATGTTCGGTCTGATTACTTTATGAAAACGAAGCTGTCAATGATGTATACCCCTGCAGAGAGCATTTGTAGCCTCTCTCTATGAAGTGTTTGTAACACCTCATAGAGAGAGGCTACAAATGCTCTCTGCAACAAAGTCACAAAAAAAGTTCAATAATTCATCGGGTTACAAATAGTTATGCACTCAGTAAAGCCAGAAATGCTGTTGCAGAGCTTAAAAACATTGTTCACCAAGTTTCACAAAGAAGCCAATAAGGGCTGTAAACATGGCGCTCTGCCAGTTAGTGAGGCATTTGGGCAAAAGTGAAAATAAAAAGTGTGACTGTTTACCACACAACCTGCAGTGCATCTAATAGTATAGCATAGTCTGCAGTAAATGTGCTCCCTGATCCACACAACCTAGTGTGAAGATACTTGTACACACATATACTAGGACAGTGGAATCAGACTAAACTGGAAATAAATAACAACATACATTTGACAGGTAACCACTATGTTGTATTGTCAAAAAGATCCAATTTAAAACAGATGTCTGTGTCAATCTGTCTATCGAGTGCCAATGCTTCTGAGCAACCATGTCTAACCTAGACAGGCAGACACAAGGATCAAAGGCAGTTATTTAAAACATGAGCCTATTTCCAATTAAGTCAACATGTCAACTTGAAATCATCTGCAGCTAATGGGATTCCATCGGCATGAAAGATGGTTCGATACACATCAAGGAAGACAAGAGAGAAGGCAGCTTGATATTAATGATAATGCAGGGCATTGCCTAAATGGTGCTGGTTGTTTCAGTGCCTGGATCCAATACGCATGGATCAAGGAGTCAGCATGGTTCACTTAACAAAATTATCAAGCTGTTTAATTTTGATTATGTTCCTCCTACAGGGAAAGATTTATGTTGTGGGGTTGGATAATCAATTATAGTTCAGCCACTTATACTGTGTTTATGTGCTTCACTGTTCATATTTCTGAATTTTCACATAATGCCTTTTTGAAAGATACTTCCACAAAGCTCAATAAATGCTTATTTCTGACAGCAGAATATATCAACATACACGTATTCGTCCAGTGTTTTTTATCGCGAACCATAAAACTTAAAAATGTTGCCGGAACTGCTGCTACTGCTCTTCAGAAACAAAGTCGTGAATGTATCTCCCTGATTCATTAACCTGTGAAAGTGGCTGCAGATGATGATGAAGTGCTCTTTTGAGACACACTCCCCTCCAGCTAAAGGCAAACCCCTCTCTGATTGTTTCATATGAATAGAAGCACTCAATCTTAAGGACAGCTTGGTCTAAACAGTGTACTGCAATTGTAAGCCCAGGTCATAAGGACGTGTTACAGACACACATTTACGGAACAGAGCTGTCAAAATGACAGGTTATTGATATGTAAATTATTTTATCCTTTACACACACTTAAAATTAACAAATCAGGCCCATTAAAAATACTAATGAGGTGTCTGACATCTGTAAGGATGTAATGTTTCAATTCTCAAAGAGAAATGAATGCGATGAGATGAGATAATGAGCAAGTGCAGAATGAGTAAATGTATTGAGTGTTTGTTTAAGCCCCTTGAGTTACTTGCTATTTTTCTCCTCACATCACTTAGTATTCATAATCATAGTAGTGAAGAATTTCATGTCACAATATTTAGCCCTTCATTGGGAAAGGACTCCCACATTTCTTCTTGTATTTTCTGGGCTTCAAACTGATAAGTTAACAACATTCAGAACACAGAGCGGATGTTAAACATCAAGATGAGAATGTGTGAGTTTGAAAATGTTTCAGGGTTCTGCAATGCACCACAGTTGTATAATATGTTACTTCTGTAATGGGATATGTCAGGGTTGTGGAATATGTCAGGGTACTTTAAATGTGTGACAGTTATCTAAACATACTGTTTTGAGGTTGAGTTTAAAAAACAAACAACCAAACAAAAAACAAACAAACACGACTATCATATTCAGGCTGAATGCATTGAGTCAATGTATTAAACTATTTTGTTTTTAAAATGACATATTAGCCAAAACATCACCTTTTAAAGCAAAGCCAGACACTGAAAACACAGCTGTTCAGCCTGAGAAAAGGTTTCCACTCAATTCACATGCAAATGAACGAAGGACAGATCTGTATTGATGTATAAACTATTTTCATGAAGGGTGTGGTCTGTGTTGTATTTGTTAAAAAAGGTTTTGAAGAAATGCAATCAACAAATAAGCAGGATACACATTTATAAGTTTCCAAATGGATTAATTGAATCACCAGATCTAGATCAGTTGAAGTTCTGAGCAGCTTTTACTCACCAGGTGGACAGTCAAGCTTCAGTTTGGTGCATCTGCGCGGTGGATTTTTAGAGAAATCGGGTAAAATCCTTTTCAACCTGTAAATTTGCTTCAGAGAAGCTGAGAGTAATACCTGGACACACCCACTCTATTCACTTCCCCTGATCTGTCAACGCTTGTCGTCTGTCTTTGGATTTTAATTTATCTTTATCTATTTGTTCCATGATGGCACTGGATTCTGCTTTTATCCCCCTCGCCTCGACTTCCCCTTGGTTTTCCTCCTCAGGTGTTTGGATGGAGAGAAAGCAGGAATGAGTCCAACAGTAGAGCAAGTTCTGGATTTTGCTCATAACGTTATTGAAGTCTGAAACTCGGTAAACATCGCGGGATTGTTTGTGAGGCAGCGATTCAACATTTTGAAAGTCCTTCTTTTTCTTTCCCTTAACCAACTGTGACCACAGCACCGCCTAGTGGAGTAACTACAATGCAACGTCAAGCTCCATATCAACATTAGTGTGAACACAAAGTATGATAATAAACATATAAACAACAAAACCACTCTCTAAAAAAAAACAAAACAATGGATCAATGAAAAGTTAATCTTAATGCATTTGTTTTAACTTTTATTTTTACCGAACATAATACATAAACAGTAACATGTAAAAAGATTAAGGTTATGTTTGGGAGGAATATAAGACTGCTGTATGATATGTGACAATGTCAAGGCCCATGAAAGCTTGGGATAAAAGTGAACCACAGATTTTGCCTATCTGGTCAATTAAGCACATACCAGTGTTAGGCCACGTTTACGCGTACCTGGGTCTTACAAAAACAAAACAAAACTGGGATATTTCTCTGCATTGGGACTTGCATTTTCACATAAACACAGCTGTGAGTCACCACAAACAATGATTTCTAAAAACTCTGGCCATTGGGGAAATTTAGAAAAACTCTGTCTCCACTTGCCTCTAAAGACCGGTAGTCAGAGAATAACTTCACAATATACAATGGAAGCGTCATCGGCATCGTCTGTGTGTGACCCGTGTTTACAGTTTGACTGCTGTGATGAAAAAGGATACGGTGAAGGCAGTGCTTGTTTTTACATTTTAAGTTATTTTACTGCCACATTTAGGAGGAGCTCAGCTTCTTTATCGGTCCAAATAAACGAACCGTGTGTCATTATCGCTGAACAGGAAATAACTTGCGCAATTTTCAACATCATGTTTTTTTGTTTTTTTCGCCAGGATATTGATGCTTCTCGTTACACCGCCCCCTACAGAATTGGCTGTTCATAGTAGTTCTATTCCAGGTGTATATGTGGTCTGTGTAAATTAAGATTTTTTTTTTTTGTAAATGTAGAGGGGGAAATAATTGTTTTTGTAAAAACCCAGGTACGTGTAAATGTGGCCTTTCCTGTAAAAAATACAAGAACTAAAACCTCTCAATTCTTAGGAGCAGAAAGCCTGAACCTCCGAACAACCGTCCTTCCCACACTTCCTTCAGACTTCCTCTGCAGACTGTCCATCAATCCGTCAGCGATGGCGAGGGTATCTTTATGAAACTAACACTCAGTCGTCTCTATAGAGAAAGATGGAAAGGCAGAGATTTCTGCTGAGATTTCCTCAAAGCACCTGGACATATCGCTCTCTTTCAGCAGGACCATCAAGCCTCCGGGGCTCTCCGAGGTGCCAGCGGGTCTTTTGATTGATTCCACCCTCAGAGATTAATCTAGATATTGACTGTGTGCAGTGTGGGTGTTGGAGTGTGTCTGGGTGTTTGAGACTGAGTGAGAGAGGCGGCCGTGTCTGGTAGAGTCAGAGCCAGTGGGCCTGTTGATCTACTGCCTGTTTAGACCCTCATTTCCCAGAGTTCATAGCTCTCTTCCATCAACCTGCGGGCACGAAGCCAAGCCTCTGGTCTCTCATACCACGGTGGTCTAATTCATCCTCACTTAGGAAAGGTAAAGTCAGGCTCCGTGTCTCTGAACAGGTCCAACGGCAGTTCATTTCCTTCACTCCACTGTTTTTCTTATCTGATTTATAGTCTGATGTTGTTGTTTTTTTGTTTCCTATGCGTCATATATTTAGCAGGAAAAGGAAAATAAGTCTCAAGCTCTCTGGAGCGTTGCAAAGGTTAAGTAGTTGAAAATGAAGCTAAGAAAAGAAAACAACATTATTACCGGACACATGCCGCCGCCCACACACCGACGAGCACCGTCAAACTCCCATCTGAAGCCAAATTTGAAGACTAATTCAGACAGATTTAAATAAAGCGTCAGCTTTCCTCCCAAGCAGATGGTAATAAAA
>OMNM01014327.1:2886-14769 GCA_900302745.1 Parablennius parvicornis | reverse complement strand
GCTATCTGAGGGCACATGTATTTATTTTTAATTTCTTGACGTATTTGATTCTGAAATTATGCATACAAGACTCCTTTTGAAAAGACTAGTCTTTAAATGGAAATTAGTTTCATAAAGACCATCTTCATTTCATTTCAGTATTCAATTAACGATATACTGAGGCATTGTGTTTTAATAGAATGGTGGAAAAAGGAAATTAATATCTGTTAATATATGAATCTACGTAAAGATACTGAATTGTCTTTTGGAATAAGGGAAGTGTTTTGAAACCGGAGGAATAAATTGCATGTTTCCAGCCTTTATGTGCTGAAATCAATGAGTAAATGTGCAGCGCTGCAATATTCCCCCTGCTATTTTCTCTCCCGTCTGTGATTTTACATAATGATCAGGGGAGGCTGTTCTGCTGAGCCGGTGGAAATGCAATAGTTGGCTCGCCGAGGTCGAAACAGAGGTCGTGATTCTGGGGCGTTCAGGTGTAACGTTACCTGCTTTTATAAATATAATCAGATCAGAGCTTTTTACCGTGCTGGACGAGCAGGATGCAGAGCAGGAGAAGGATCAAAGTGAAAAAAGAATAAATGATGACATTCAGTGGAGAGTAATTCAATATCTTTTGTTGTTTCATTTCCTTTGTTATTCATCTTTCATCTGTCTCGTATTATGACTTTTTCATTAGACATATATGAAGGGCACTTTGGGTCATTAAAGGGATAATGTGAGAAATGTATGTGATTCTTCTGTTGTACATATGGTAGTATCATTGAGTCACTTCAGCTCCAGTCTGTCTGAAGCTCTTGAACTTTTTCTGATTGCAAGTTGAAGGTCGTAAATGTATTTATATCACATAAAATATAAAATTGTTTATAAGCTATTGCTGTGTTAACCATTTACCTTGCTCAATGTACCACCTTGTGGTGGCTAAAATCTGCCAACTTCATTGGAATTATCAGGAGTACGTCACAAAAAAAAAAATCACAAATCTTTCTTTTAATGCACCTTTCACAGTGACAATCAAAGACAAAGCTCAGTACTCAGCTTGACTTTTATTAAACTATTCAAACCTTATCCAAACTATTTGATTTATTTCATAACAACAAAAAAAAAAAAAAACCCAAAGATGCTTAAATGAGGTAAAACAAATCCAAGGATTTAAAAAAATTTTTTCAGATGAAAAGAAATGTAAAACACAGAAATAATGACTAAATCAACAACTTCAATTAAAAGCCTGGAGGTATTCGAAAAAAATTTTAATCAACACTATTAAATAGAGAATCTGATATTTAAAAAAAAGTATTAATCTATATTCATCTACCAGAGGAAAACAAAACTATATTCCTGTATAGCTGTGCATTTTAACTTTTAAAATAATTATAAAAATATCATTCGGGTTTCCATAGACTTTAATGAGTGCTACCAAATATAGGACTTAATCTGTTAATTGTTTCGGGTAACATGAAATAATGTGATTTATAATATAGCTGCTGCATTAAGTTCCTATAAGAAATAATTTTCCATAAAACAGTGAAGTGAGGCTCCAGGTAATAACCAAAAGACGACTCATTCATCGAAATCAGACGTATTCAAGTTGGAAAAACATGCGGGGAGGAACACGATGAGGAAACAAGACTTTTCATTTCATAGCAATAAACATATCCAACCTAAAGCACATTCATCAACGGCTCAACGGGGTCTCACACTCAGACCAAGTTTATACAAGAACCATCAACTGGAAACAGCATCGTTTTTGATTTTTCATTTCAGAAATTGGCGCTATAGAAATAACGTTGAATTTGTCATTAGTTCAGTTTCTTTCAAAAAGTCCGGAAGAGCATCTTCTCCCCTATCTGATATGAGTGAATTATTCCAAGACCCACAGACTGCTGACAGCTCAGCGAATGTTTCACATCAGCATCATAATAATACAGCAACTTGTATATTATTGAGATAAGCAAAATTTCAGGGAGGATTTGACAAATGCAACTTTTTATTTTGAATATTAGTAACTTATGCAGTAGCTCCAATAATACTTAAAACTGCAACCCCTCAATTTTCAATGTTTTCACATACTTCTCCCTTTGTCCATTCCCACAACCTTTTTAATCTTCCCTCCTGGTGAGGTTCTCTCCTTCTCCCTCGCTCACAAGTGGATCTGTGGTCGAGTCCAAAACAGCGAGTGAGTAAATGAATAAGGCATGAAAAAAAAAAAAAAAAAAAAACCCTATTTAAAAAAAGCAAAAAAATTATTTATCAAGTGGGAAAATTCATGTGAATGTCGGTGCATAATTCATACGAACAGACACCGGGCATCTTTCTGCAGTGTCTTTGTTGTTTCTACCTTGTAGCCTAAAAGCATTCGAACACATCAGAGCGGCTTCACGCATGAGAGAAAAAAAAAAAAACAACAACCTGAGAATCACAAACAGCCAAACCACAAGTCCAAACTCTGTACTGAGAGGTGGTTCGTCAGGGAGGTGGAGGCTTGTTTAAGTTTTCATGAAGCCAAATCGACTTCACGGGAGTTCAATCAAATCAAATAAAAAATCTATGCAAACAAACCGTGGGCTCTGTTTATAGATCTGTTGCTTACATTTGAAGACGGTGAAAGACCAGAAAACCTTTCAGTGTGAGAATAATATATTCTCCTTATGGACGTCTGAATGCACAATTTAACACCTGTAACTAAAGTACAGGTGCAGTTGAGGGGATCGTTGTAACTGAAGCGGTTAAAGCATGATGATAAATGAACTACTTTCAAAAGCAGAAACTTCACTACTTACTCTCAAATAGCTTCATGCTGTTTTGTCATATTTACCAACTCATGCAAGGAGCTGGACAACACAAAGACCCTCCACCGATATACGGGCTGAGTTGGGAGAGCAAACAAACTACCGATATTCAGATTGGACGACCACACCACGACCAACTAAGTGACGAGTGAACTAAACTCACTCACTGTCAAACTTGGACTATGGTTTCCTCTTGCATCACGATCCACCTTCTATTCACTGTAAACATACTCACTCTACAACATCGTTCATTTTGCAGATGATACAACAGCAGCTCGAAACTCAACGCAATTGTCCGCTATATATGGTGCGATACTTAAAATGAATCCGTCAAAACCTCACTGGTGAAAGAACTAACAAAAAACAGTTGAGCACCTGTACTTTCCAAGGCTCCTGAAGACAAAGCGTCTGAACACACAAATCCCGGCTCTGTTCAGCCATCGAGGGCAGCCTGGTACCGTGATATAACCATCGCGATCAATAGAGACAATACACACTCAGGACACCCTTCTAATTCACGTTAATGCAACAATACCAGACTCACAGTTTCTTCCACTCTTCAATCTGTCAAACCAAATCAAACTAAACACACTTTACGCAGATTTACATCAAATCAATGCATGACCTCTGTGTCTTACACGTACAATCACGACCCGTCATGTTCTTTTAATTCATTTGATTGCATTTTTGTTTCATATTTTGTAACGTAGATGCCAATAAAGATGTTTTGACCATATTTTACGACAGTCTGGTAATCAATCCAACGTCTGCTGTGAAATCAATTTTTTTTTTTTTACAGACGACAACAAACATCAACCTGATGTTGATGAGCCAAGAAGTTGTTTCGATGTCTCAGTCAGCACCACGGTAAAGGATGCACTCACCGTCTACTGTCTAATGAAAGAAATCATGCTGCACCACTGTCTTTACACCGACAAGACAAAGAATCTCTACGGCCCCTCACACATTATTTCACACCAAACTCAGCTCACCAAACTGCGCCTACATATTCCAGTGTCTTGCAAGACGATTAACCTTTGCTCACTTGCTGCACGAGTTTTTATCACAAATGACTTTATATTCTTTTCTTTTTTAGCTTTTTCAGATATTAAAAAAAGATCCATTAAGAGAAGCTGCTAAAGGCAGGTCAGGATTAAAGTGAACAGAATTTGATGACTTTAATGAAATGTTGGAGCTTTTCAATTATAAAGTCACCCTAAATCCTTAAACCTCGGCTAAAGTAATGATAATAGGTCTTTTTGCATGGTAATGTCTTTGCCACATTTATGAAGATGAAACTATGTGATATTTGAAGATTGATGCCTTACCATTGAGGATGTTATTAAATTAACATCTTCAATAAAGTCACTTTTTTTGTTTGCTTGAATTTGTCTCATTCAGTTTTGACCTCATTGTCAGTTTTTCTCAGAAGAAAATTTCATGTCCTTGTGGAACATCAAGAACATTCATCCATCTTAACATACAAGATTCTTCCGAACTAAGCTTTTCCAGGACTGAAGCTGATTTTCAGCATTCACACTGGACAGGATGCTTGTCCGGTGCAGGGAGAAAGAAAACCACACTCTCACACCTTCTGCAGCGTTCACACTTTTACGTGTGTCCAGGTTGAAACAGGTCTGTTGGGTTGGTGTGTTTCATTAGTGGAAGTGTCAGAGCTGCTCCTTGCACCCTGGTGCACAACAAACAATCGGACTGAATGAAGCTACAGAGGTCCAGGTGTACTTGCAGTTTCATGACTGAATAAAAGCCCAGTCTACAACAGTGTTTCAAGTGAAAAAGCATAATTTTTTCACATTTTTTTTTTGTTTGTTTCAGAAAAGTTTGCTGTTTACACGGCAGCATTTTTGAAAAATGCTGTAGTTTTCATGTGGGGCAAGTAGAGGGTGCTGTTGGTTATATTTGAAATGAAACCACATGCACATGCACGCACAGAATGATACGCTGTAAACTTGGGACGCATACACGGACATTCGTACGGACAGATGATGAAGTTGGATTGCTATTCCGGGCGACTGGGAGTCAGGCCACTCTGGAGGCCGCCCACGTTGTTGTTCTATATGTAGTTATATGTATCTAGGTGTGCATGTGCAATTGCAGGATTTCATAAAAAGTTGAAAGATTTGGGGCGTTCTCAAAAATTCCATTTTCAGTGGTTCCGAGCACCAGGCACCCAAAATGTAATGAAAATTTTACTTTTTCACTTGAAAACATTGTTGTTCCAACAGGGCCTAAGTCTTAAAGGGCTGTAAACAAGGTAGTAGATCAAATACAGGCTGGGAGCCTTTCTATATGTAGCTTGCATGTTCTCTCTGTATGTGTGGTTTCCTCCAGGTAAAGTCCCAAAAACATGCACTGTGGGTCCCTGAGCAAGACCTTCAGCCTTGAATCTGCTTGTACTTTCTGTGAGACATCAGTGTTTACCATTACAGCGTCACGCTGCCACACCTTATGTTTCACTTAACATGGAGGCTGTTAAATGTCCAACAAATTATTTCTACTAAATTTTTTTTAAGTTCCTGAATAGAGGGGCCTTAAAAAAGAGAACTTTCAAAACAATCTGTATCAAAATTTTGTGATAAAATGTTTGTTGAGGAGCTTGTTTTAAAAAAAAAAAGAACTTATGCAGTCAATATTGCACAAAGCCACACAGCCTGAAATCTTCCCCAGCAGTGAACTTTCACAATCAGGTTTCATGGAAACATGACTGTTTTTTTTTTTTTTTTTTTTTTATGAACAGAAAGGCCTGAAAATCTGTAGAGAGCAGCACAGAGCCGACTGTGTTATTGTCAAGATACTTCAACACAGGCGTGGCTGTGGGAATGCTAAAAGTGAGACATAAATCAAACGAAGACAAAAAAAAAAAAAAAGTGAAATCGGTGGCTACACCTGGAGTCCTGTTCTTTCTCTGGTTTTATCCACAGGTCTAAAGGTGTCACACTCCATTTTTCAAGATGTTTTTTTTATTTATTTTTCTATAAATGTGACAGCTTGAGCCATACGGCTCAGTGTCAAAACGAAGTGGCGCACAAGGATGTTTTCGCCATCGGCCTTTTGCCCTCATAAAGAATTTATATGCCCGCTGGAATCAATGATAGATACTTCATCTCGCCTCTCACAGTGAGCAACCTTTTGATAACCCGGAGTGAGAACAAGGAATGTGACTCGTCTCTTAGCAAAATAGAAAATAAAAAGATTATTGATAAACCTATACTTTTTTTTTTTTACAATATAAGACAGCAAGTCCTCCTGGAAGCGTTCATTTTTTTTCTTGACCTGAAGATTCTAGATCATTCCAGCCAGCCAAGGAGGGAGAAACAGTCCCACGGATCCCAGGATGCACACCAGCACAAACATCCAGAGGAATATCCTGTCGATGACCATGGCCACGTACTTCCAGTCCTCCTTCACCTGGCGGAAGAGAGAAACAGCACAGTTTTCACACCACACATCCTCTCTTTTTACCACCTGTCACTTTGTCACCCTTGATTGAGTTCTCTCGAATGGCTGATTTTTTTCATTACCGGGCCGCCGTCTCCTAAATGTCAGTCGATCCTTGCTTGTGTCTCTTATGAAAGATTCAAGGTCATATTACCGGAGACCCCTACTGTTTTAAAAGCAGGTTTTCTCTGGATGGAGCTAAAGTGCACTGTAGCGTCACCAGAGACTGGTTTTATGAGTTGTTTTCTCCTGAGACACTGAATTTTTATGTGTTTTTTGAGGAAATTTTGTTGGCGTATTTGCTTGAATTTGATGCTTGAACAGTTTCCAATTTTCAAGGATTTCATACAAATGATTTCAATCATTGCGTAACGATCAATACAAATCTGGGAAAATGCTATAATGTATGTCGTGAAAGACACTCACATCCACAAACAATTTAGAGTCACTTAAACTGAAATTCATCCGTTTTAATTGTGGGATGAAAAACCAGGAACTTTCTGTCCGCGAGGGTAAAGCACTAACCACTGTACTACTCCACCCAGACAAACCATGTTGTTTTAAGTGCACTTTAATAATGTCTCCGTTTTTCTTGTTACATGAATGAATGTTTCATGAGGTGAAAACGAGCTGAATTCATTTCTGTTGAATCACTTTCTAAGTGCAATGAAGAACCAAATGTAATAAAGAACAATGCAACCAAGAGGACCTGTCCAACCTGGTGACGTCGAGTCATCATGGTCGCCTCTTTTCACAAATCTTTGCAAACAAGCTTTAGATCAAACACATAAATGCACTGACTGAATATGTTAAAAGATTATTTATTTTTCTTAATGTAAAAGAGGCTTCAAGTTTCAGCACTCTTTTTAGGCCCCATTAACACAACGACGTTTTCGAGTGAAAAAGGAAAACATTCATTGAATGACAAAAGGTGCTTGGAGCGACTGAAGACACAACTTTTCGAAAAGGCTCCGACACAGTCTCTTGTCATTGTCTTGTCTCTTGTCAACTTGTCATTAACGCTGCTGCTGTGCTGCACAGCTGTTGCATATTGTAGACGGACAAAAACATCAATGTTTGCCTCCAGAGGGTCGTGACCCCGAGACCATATTCTCCTCGATGGTAGTTTTATAATTGACATTCACAAGAATAGAAATCTCACTTTCATCATGTCTCCCTATAAATGTCCGTGTTCTCATCATTGTTATTGTTTATATCTTATTTTTCTCTCTGTTTTCATGCCAACTACATCATTTTCAGCATTTCTGCCGTTTTCATGTCAACAGACACCGTTGAGACACCGTAAATGTAAAACGTCTCAAACACAAAAATGATGCATTTTCACTCAAAACTTTGTGGCGTATACGAGGCTTTAATCATCCAGTTCAAGCTCTGGATCGGCTGCTGGTCTGATGGTATTTGGTTCACACGTGCATCTGTTGACATTCAGAGCCACGTGAGTCAGAATACTTATTCTTTCATTTCTAGGAAATATCAGTTTGCCCCTGAATAGCATCAACAATTCTTTTTTTTATTTTTGTTTCTAAAAGACAAGGTGACTACAGTGGCAGATATACTCGCTGTTCTATTTTTTTTTGTGACTATAAATCTGATTATTCTTTGTTTATCTGACAACCTCATCCAAGCTTCTTTTTTTTCCTTCTTCTTCAGTCCTGCTTTCAGCACTGGGATGAGACTAAAGTTTGACACATGAAATCCAATCTGATGTGTGTTTTGTTTATCTGCTGTCTGCCTGTTCATCATTTCAATCCTTTAATCCCCTCAACCTGGATTCCAATACCTCGTTCTTATTTATACAGTCATTCTATTTAAATGGTCAGTGTGATATTGTTTTGTGTATTTTAACTTCGCTTGAATCTATTGGCATTTAATATTTTGTGTTTTTCCTCTGTAGTATTGTTGACTCATGAATAATTGCACACTCACTGAGAAGTCTGCATCCTCTGCCCTGAGATGATCAGCGATGTACTGAACCCCCTCTATGGCTCTCTGCACAGCAGGGGATATAGTTGGAATCTGAGTGTCCTGTTGGGTACTTGCGTCTTTCGTGGACTCTGCTGGGATTGGTTTCACCAGGTTTTCCATGGGGGCCGTTTTATTTGCCGGCCTTGTCATCCCGATGACTCCGTCATCGTGGAAGCAGCAGTACTGGAAGCTGCGTGAGCGGCAGCGATGTCCGGCTCTCTGATGAATTTGCTTTGTCTGGTCACTCATTTGCTCTTCGCTGTGGGAGCGACCGTTCGGGGCGAGTAACCCTGGCTCGTCTCCGGACAGACTGCATATCGGTCCAAGCTGTAAAGTCGGGGGCAAAGACAACTGGGAGGACGACGAAGCTGTGGAGTTTTGTCCCCGTAAAGGATGTTTCTCTGAGAGAATCGAGTACTGGCCAGATGTGGAACGGCTAAAAATGTTGGCTTTCGGCGAGGGGTGTTCCTTGCTGTGGTCGTCGAGGGGGGAGGAGGGAGGGGAGGGAGAGCAGACCAAGATGCTCGGACTGTCAGAGCGAGTCTTTAGGTTTGTGTTCTCTACCTGGTTCATCTGCCTCAACCCCGTTTCCAAACCTGCCCAGAAGGCTTGCGAGTTCCCTGTCGCCGATATGGTGGGCGGACGGTGCATCATCTCGATCAGCTTCTTGCAGTGCTGCTTGGCCGTCCCCGGGGGGCGCTTCATGAAGAGAACCCGGGGCACCAGATCCAAGAAGACCCTCCGCACCCAGTGAGGCATACAGTGCGTCTGTGGCGATCTGTGATGCACGTTCAACACGAACACGGTGATTATGATGGAGAGCGTGACGAAGACCATGGTGAACAGCAGGTATTCACCGATCAGGGGGATCACCAGTGACGTGGAGGGAATGATCTCCGTGATGAGCAGGAGGAACACCGTCAGGGACAGTAACACCGAGATACACAAAGTGATCTTCTCTCCGCACTGCGACGGCAAATAAAACACCAGCACGGTCAAACACGAGATCAGGAGGCAGGGGATGATGAGGTTAATCGTGTAGAACAACGGAAGCCTTCGAATGATGAAGTAGTAGGTGATGTCCGCATATATCTCCGTGCAGCACTCGTACTTTTTTGTGTTGTATTTGCCCACAGCGTTGATGATGACCCACTCGCCGCTCTCCCAGTAGTCCATCTGGTCCACGTCGCTGGCCATGCTGATCAGATCGATCTTGGCTCGGTCGTAGGTCCATGAGCCAAACTTCATCTTGCAGCTCTGCTGGTCGAAAGGGAAAAACGTGACATCTATGCTGCACGAGGACTTATAAATGGCTGGGGGCATCCACTTTATCTGACCGTCGTAGAACAGATGTGCTTTGGTGAGGTGAGTTACTGCAAAGTCGCCGTCAGCGCTGAGGATGAGGAACATAAACATGAGAAAACCTTTTTGAATACAGGTCACATCACTAGTCAATAGTTTCACTCTGAGGCTTCGGTTCATGAGCATTTCTTCAAGAAGACTTCAGATTGGTCAAGGTTAACTGCATTTCTTTCAACAGTATAGCACAATTGTCCTCAGCAGATGAAGCTTGCCCAGTTTCCATGGAGATAGCTAGAGCTTTCTTAAGAGAAATTTACAGAAAAGGTAAAGAAGAGAAACTTGACTTTAGATTTTACAGCATTCAATACCAATTAGAGATTTTTGCTATTGCTATATGAAATGATTCGATCAATGAATTCTACATAAATTCGAGAGATAAGTGAGAAAAAAACAATGAACACAGTAGGTACATGCTGTTGATATGAGCCAAATTGTTTATATTTGTCATTTATTTATCCAAGTTGAGCAACAAAGAATGTTTATTCATATATGCTGATGATAAACGCATTTAAATGTCAGTAGCTTTCAAATTTGTGGTCACATAGTAGACTACCTGAACAAATTACTGATAAGATGTACCAGCATTATCTACAATTTATTGTGGAAGCAAATTGTTTTTGTGAAGATAATTAGATACAAGATGACAATGTTCTATTTCTGTCTGGAATGTGGAGCCTCAGCTGCTAAGTCCTCTTTTCTCTCATCTTTTTCCTCCAAATTGAATGGATTAATCTCATTTGTTCAAGTCAAACCTCTCAAGTCACAACTGCTCCCTGCTTTTACACACCTGAACACAATAATTCTTCAATCAGCAGCTCAAATTGTGAAAGCAAAAGGATTATTTTCATGTTATTTTGCTGTTTTCCTCAGTGTTTGTGTGTAGGACTTTGAAATGTTGTGCAGGAGAGACATGCTTTCCGAATGAAATTATACTGCTCTGCCTGATTAGTTTTTGTAATGATGTGAATTTGACAGGTATTTTTTGACAAATTCAGTAAACCTGGTATCCAGCACGGTTCAACACACGAGCTGATTTGCCTTATTGAGAATTAAATTATAAAAAGGCTACCTGAGGCAATCACCCTACCCCCACCAATAAAACACACACTACAACATTTCATCGTCCAATCAGAGGCCTTGATGTATTACTTTCTGTGACATCGAGTTTTGTTTGTAACTGCATCCATTAAGGGCGACCTTGTTCACATTTATATCAGCGAAATTACTTTATGACATTGGCACAGGACAAGATGTTTGGCGTAGATTCTTGGTGTTTTCCCTCCAGTCACACCATCTGTTTCAGCCAAACCATCAAAGTCTGATCATTACTAAACATATAATTATTTATTTTGCTTTGGAAATCAGTGACATTTAGGAAGGCGTGACGCATGATTGAAATAAACGTGTTCTTCATGTAACATGCGACATATTGATGAAGACCCTTACTTGTTGTAGAGGACGATGTCGGGCCTCCAGATTATCTCGGAGGGGATTCGGATGGAGGTGACATTTTCATATTCCTCCGGGTTCCAGCGGAGTTTGTAATCATTCCATTCCTGGAAGGAAAGATTCATAATATTTACTCACAGGAGCTTTGAGTTAGATTCTTTCATTTGTATCTTTTAAAAATATTTCCTCATTATTTCATACTTGCTTGACCCAGACGTTCGTTGTCATCATCTGATTCTTCTCATCCTTGAATAAAGAAAAAAGGAAACATACGACATTACATTTCTTTCAGATTAATGTCAGGGCCTTTTTTACACAGTACGGTTTTCAAATGAAAATGTAAGTTTTTAAAAATGACTCACAAAAATGGAAATGGGGAAAATGCAACTTTTGCTTGAGTAGACTGACAATAACAACAATGTTTGTTTCTCCTGGGACTTGGTAGTTCTAGAGTTGACAGTCACCAAGAATAGAAATACAATTTATACAAATGTCCACGTACTCGTCACAGTTATGCTTATAGCATGTAGTTCTCTGAGCTTATGCGTGTGTGGTTTTATTACAAAAACAACCAAAAGCACCATCACGTGGTTTAGCATGCTTAGTACATTGCTTTCAAAATGTTGCCGTGCGAATGCAACACTTCTGTCAAACGAAAACACAAAAACAATGCGTTTTCACTTGAAATGTTCTTGTGTACAGGGGCCCAGATTTGGTCATCAGATCTGCAGATCTTCTTGCTGTTCAGTTATTTATAAGTTTATTCTGTTAGAAGGACAGATCGAGAGATGAATCCACCAAGGTTAAAAAAAAAAAAAAAAAAAAAAACTTTAGGAACTCC
>OMNM01014312.1:17006-32473 GCA_900302745.1 Parablennius parvicornis | reverse complement strand
CAGTGGTTTTCAGACGGAATCCCAGGAATGTGAAACCTCAGAGAGTCTTTCCCAGTCATAGACACATTCTGTGTCTGTCCTTCACTGGAGGGAGGACAGTGTGTGCATTATGGCGGAAGAGACATCAGCGTTGGCTTGGGGTGTAGAATGACCAGAGCTACTGCGAACACAGTGACGATCAGTGATGCAAAGCCTTCATTCAGACTTGTGCATTCATTGCTCACGTTACACGTGCGTTTGGTTGTGGCCACACAGGATTTATGTGTCTGAGACTGTGTGCATTTAGAGCTAACATTGCATACCGGTCCACTTTTACTCAGTCTGCTCTGTGGTCTTAATTTTTTTTTTCCTGTCAGTAGAACAAAAAAAATGGCGAGAAGAAGTAGTTCACCCAATTCTGAGGATATATACCTGTGTGCCTTTCCATGGAGGAGATGTCACATTTTCCCTCATGAATTTCAGCAGCTGACTTTCATTAACCAAGCATCTTTGACACAATGGTATCATATGAGATTTTTGTTATTTTGCTTAACTGGATTTTATCCTCACTCTCTGTCTTGCTATCTGCATGCCCGCAGCAACTAGCATCATTCGAAAAAAACTTGAAATCAGATTAGTTCAAAAAGATTTGCTCGTGCTGGCTTTGTTACGCAGGCCATCTGTAAACACAACTTTATTTTTTTTCTCGCTTTAACAGTCAGCCTATCAAGTCGTATTAAAGCAAAGGCTTTGCACTGAATAGGTCGCAGTCATTTTGTTTTTGAACACAATTTTGCAGGCTTTCTTGTGTCTGTTTATGAAATGTTGAACTTAAAGTGTGTCCTGTTGTCTTGGTGCGGCCATGCGTCACTGCAGAAGCCCTCTCGAGGCTAATCTTTGACAGGGTGCTGTCACCAGTCACGGTTACACCTTCTTCTTTCAGCTGGAGAAATTGACCCCCTGAGACTCTGGCTTTACTTTATTTAACTTTGACTTTTTCTGCCCCTAATCTGTGTCGTCTGTCATTTTTCACAGGCTTCAGTTAAAGCTGAAGATAAAAAATCACCTTATCGATGATGCTGATACAAACCAAACCTGAACTCAAGAGGGTTTCTGTTGTTGTTGTTATGGCCATGCAGTACAATAAAATAAATCTGGTTTGGTTTTAAATGAGTTTCCAACAAAAGTTGTCGAACTTTTTCACTCAACGAGTGAGTCACAGCAGGGCTTTTGTTGTAGTTTACCACGCTCGCTGGGATCTCCTCGTGTCACAGCAATGCATTACGTAAGGTGGATTTACTCACTCTGCAGGATTTTGACTGTATTTATCCCACGTTACGCATTACCATCCCTGTTTTTCTAACATAGCTGTAACTCCTCAGGTTTTTTTGAGATAGCTGCTCTTTGATGCTTTAATTTATATTTAAAAAAAAAAAAAAAAACTGTTTGGCCATTCCAATAGAGAACCATTCATGGATTTACGGAGTTGTAGGGAGCAGGCTATAGTGTATAGCCTGTCTCCTGTGGTGTGTGATTTACTGAAATTGAACATGAACCAAGTGTTTTCTCTCAGTTTCCTTCACTGACTGGGGTCTGGAGTTCCTCAGAGGTGAATGACACGAGATGTGCAAGTGGATGAATCCATCTCTCTCTCTCCCTCTTTCTTTCAAATATGGCCTCTTGGCTGCACGGCGCTGTGAGGAAGAGAAGCTGTCTATGTGATCCATTTCCTCCATTAGTCTCCAGTTGGCAAGCAGTGAGCAGGGAACAACTGGAAGAATCATCTCAGGATCTTTCCTGTTCTCTGTGAGCGTGTGACATTCAGGCGAGCGAGGAAACTGGCGTGAATATTTTTCTTCTGCTGTCATAGGTTCTGTGTGTGTGTGTGTGAATGTCGTTCTTGCATTTGAGGACTAGTCTGCTCATGTGTGTTGAAAGGGGGGGAAGCCAGGAAGCTGCTGATTAAGATAAAGATCTAGTCTTAGTTCCAGGCCCAGCATTACCACAGGGGCTAGAGTGCACTTCAGGGAAGTCATCAGACCGACTGTCTCAGCATTCACCTCTGAGAAAATATGCACACATTTATCAGCTTGTAAACATGTGAAAGTCAAGTTTTTGTGTTCTTAAAGGAAAACGCACACTTCCACCCGCGTGTTGATCCTCCCCAGGATGTAGTGTCAGCACGCGATGCAGATCTAAATTTGGCTCGTCGGTTTCCTGAAATATTAGGTCTGAATGTTGCAAAGGGAGTGTACTCCAGTGACACTGAGAAACAGACTGCAGTTGTTTAAATTTTAATTCATGACGTTCATGTGAGTTTGCAAGATATTTATGTGTTATTGATAAGCTTTGCTCCCTTATAAAATTAAAATTTAATCACAAATGTGTGATCACTCTTGCTAAATATGAAATATTTACTAATCTCTTGGGTCATATGCTTGATTGGTTGAAGCCAGCCCATAATATCTTATTATACACTGGTCCACCATAATATTATGGCCACTGATGGATTAAGTGAATAATTTATCATGGCACCTATTAGAGGATGAAATGTATTACAATGCAAAGTAAATATTCTGTCCTTCAAATTGATTTACCAGCAAGTGTAAGGTTTGAAGTGACTTTGTTAAGATCGGAAGCTTTCTGAAATTGCTGCTTTTATTAGGCGTTCTGTTGCAGTCGGTAGCCATCAAAGATGATCCATGAAACGAAAAGCAGTGATTCAGCATCTTCCATTGATGTATGTGGCTGAGTGAAAGTACCAGTGTGCGCCGATCTAAGAGTCTACTGCAGGCCAGATATTTGCAGAAATTCCTATGGGGAACAAAGAGAGGACGTACATATACACAATTGGTGTATCTTATGTTTGTTTTGAGTCTGGGTGGTGGATGATATTCCTGAAAACATTTTCACTTGCAGTTTTTTTGCACATCATTTGAATTTAAGTGGTTATATCTTGATGGTCACATGGAACCACTACTGGTAGTGTGATGATTTGATTATTATGAATGCTGGCTGGTTAATTTGATGTCTTACATCTATGTGGTTTATTTTCCAAGTGGCTTTGCCCCACCCCCAAAAGATACAGAATTTTAACAGTTGAACCATTGACCAGAGTCGGTGCTTATGATTCATCAGCACGAAATTCATGTGAGTCATACAGTCGAGCGTTTTGTGTGGAACTCGCTGCTTTTTTGTGTGCTTGGGACCAGCTTAACCAACCTGACCCAGTTATGAGACGATTAAATCCTCATTCAAATTGAAGATTCTTGTACAAATCTGTTCGAAGATACTTGGCTGTCACTATGATTGTTTAAATGTGCCACACCACAGACATAAAACAATCTTCACATCAGTGATTAACTGGTACACGTGCGTTGCAGAAGGCTGCTCATAAACTACAAGTACCTGGGCATTTCGATGACTGTTAGTCTTTTCTATCACACCTCACCCACGTTTATTTTATCAACATCAAATGGAGACGGGCATTGTCTCATAATTTCAATGGAGGACTGTGTTTTGGTTAATTTATATGTTTGCTGTACACAAGCAAGAGAAATTAGTTTAGTATACATGTTCCTTGCTTTGTGGTCTCTTTGTGTCACTTAATGTGCTTCAGATTTGTTGTTTTTCATTTGACCTGCCAAGGCAAGAGAGCAGCCCATATGTGCAGCCCACCAACCTCACCCCTCTCCCCCTCAGTCCTTCTGTTGTCTCTCCACCCATCAGCCTGTGCCATGCTTGTGCTTTTCTCCTATAGGATAACTGAACTTCTGGGAACACGTTAAACTCCTTAATGGCTACTTGTCTTATGTTCTATACTGTCTTATAAGACAGAAAGAACCTCTCCCATTCTCTTACCTGCTTCACATAAACAAAATCTATAGGTGTGAATCTTACATTGTCAGAGAGAATCCAATTTTTTTTTTTTTTCTTGAACGACCTCCACATAGATTAAATATTTCTGGGGCGTGTCTTGAGGTGATTCATAACATAGCTGCAGCTATGATATATTGTCTATTGTTTGAAAGTGCATCCCCACTTAAACAGGAAAAGTTTAGAAATGGGAAAAGTGAAAGCTATTCACGCTGCATCCTCCTTTCTAAATGTGGTTTTGCTCATGCAGGTGAATCTGTACAAATTTTACTTTGGACATGACTCTTTATGCAAAATTCTTGAAGCATGATATTTTTTCATAAACCTCACAAAAAAAGTTTATGTTTTGAAATTAATGATTTGTTGAGCATTCCTTTGTTGAAGCAACGTAATGAATCTTATGTCATTGGAAAATGTGATTGCTACCCTATTAAAATGGCATGCAATGCTGAATATGTTGTTTGTGCTGCCTATGAAAAGAACTAGATCTTTATTTAATGACCTTTGTTTTATCCGATGCAATGACAGACTCGGTCGAGGCGTCTGATGTTGGTATTTTGCTGTATTATGCGTTAGCATAAATATTATGTCGTATAGATGAGTCTGGTGCATGCTGCTTGCCACAAATGAAACCATGCCCCACATGTGTGTGTTGAACTGTGGCTGCATGTCTGCTAGATGTTGCCTGCTGCGTCTGGGGTTGCTGTGTTGTGGTTGATTTATGTATTTCAACAGAGTTTTTGGACCCAAACTTCCTCCAGCTCTGTTTAGTCTGCATCACCAGTGTATACGTGAATTGACCACACACACACACACACACACACAGCAGGTTCTTTACACTAATTTGGCTCTCGCATGGCTGTTGTTGTCATATGGAAATGTTTACATCCACAGTCGTGCAGCTGTTCCAACTGCATCTATCAACTCCGTTAGCAGGAAATGAAAGAGACGCTGATTTTTCGACGCAGCAGACCAGAAAGAAATGATGAGGCATTTTGTGCAACGCATGAGAGGTGATGTGTTCTTTCACATCTTAAGAAGCTCCCACTGCCATGTCGTTGATCAATTTATGTCACTGAAACGAGCAAAACTTCCACAACGAAGATACAAAATATCTCATATTTTATACACACACACGCTATATTTTGCGTTTTGCCGTCCCTACTGCTTGATGTATCAGTTTGTGACACACAAGCATTTCTCTTACAGGCTTTAAGACAGTTACTGGTTTACTATGTTGTGACACTGTTAGCATATGACTTTGGTTTAAACTCAATCAAACAAAAATAGACATTGATATCATTTACTAATACAGAGTACTTATGGTAATCTGTGCTTCGACAGTGCTGCTGTTGGCAACACCGTCTATCTCTAGTATTTTCCACCACTCTGCAGACACTTTGGACACAGTCAATGTTGTGTTGGTCTAATCCAATGCTCAGTAGCAGGAATTTGGGTCCCGCTGTGTGATCACCACATTATAACTTGTGACGTTGACAATTGACATTTTTTAGAATCGCAGTCAGATTTATGATCGAAAGTGAACTCGCCTAAATCTAAGGTCTCAATTCTAAAATGTTGTCTGACTGTAATAGCACTGTTTCACCTGTGGTAGGAACATTTAGATTTTTTCATTTTCTGTGACTGATTAAAATTGGCAAAATAGTTTTTGGGTAAACTTCAACTAAGCTTTTATTGTGGTAGTCTAGCACTTAGAGATTTATCAGACATATCTTCTATAGTTTCTGTATTTTTCTTCAAAGCAAATTAAACTCTTTGGAGTGTAGTTAGCAGTTAATCATTTTGGAGACTGGATTGTTATATTTCTCGGTTGAGTGGTAGATTTTCCTATTAGGTTTGGCACATTTAATGTGACAAAGCAGACACTGAGGAACATTTGCTGAGGATCGACGTCATCCGTGTGCAGCTGGTCGACCCTTCATTAACTCAAGATGAATGGCACGTGAAATGTAATCGGGCTTCTCTGACTTGTTTTGAAACGTTCCCGTTAAAAATGACTTATACACAGGTGAAGTTTAGTCTTTGTGTGTCGACAGAACAGTGTGCTGGGTGAAGAATGTGGCGTGTATGAAGTCTGTGTGTGATGCAGTAATGAAATCTCACAGGGCAGTGCCAATCCCATAACTCAGTCAGTCTGCAGCCATGACCCGTATTTTACCTCCTAACACACAGGGAGCTTACATGATTTCTACTGGATCAAAGAGGTGAAAGTCACAGTTCCGACGAGCCAAACACAAGTCATACAGTTATGGTCTCGTTGTAGTATGAAAGTAGCAAGCGAAGGATCCTGCTGCCTTTGTCAAACTTTTTTTTTGTTTGCTTTATTTGGCCTTTTTTTGTTTCACTTAATCTCATATTTAATCTGCTTTTCAAATTACTTTTGAACTCTGTGGCATCAGTGTACTTCTGAGCAGGAAAATGGAAAGACTGAACACCTCAGCATTGCATAACAGCCTGTGACCGGGGAAGAGGTGGGCTTCAATATGCAGAATACATTAAACTTTCCAAGTGCTTGAAGAGGATTTTCCTGCAGACTACGTAAAAGAAATATCACCTTTTTTTGAGTTTCATGTGGCTGCAGCGTAATATTTCTGACAGCCTCCGAAAACTTTTCGGAAAGGTGCAAAAGCTCATTTGGATTATTTGAGAAGGAACATATGAGTTTAAAATGATTCAGCTGCAGTGTTTGTCCTGCAAGCTTCTCTTTACTGAACCCTGGAGATCTGCAGCCGATTGAGATTTTAATAATGTGTTTACTAAATTAATGATCACAGGTGATGCTTTGTCGCATTTAAATTTGAGATTAGTCAAGATTTCTGATGTTCTTGCTCATTTCTGAGCAAACCTTTAACAGAGTTTTTTTTTTCTTTATTAAATGATCGTCTGCTGAAAAAACAATTCATCTTTCAACATCCCCTTGCAGCTGCTTATCACAAAGTCTCTCCGTCCTGGCTTTGGTTTTCAACCTTTCTTACTTTCTTTTTTAAACAGGATGTCCCTCGTCTCGCTGTCATTTCTCTTTCTTCCTTCCTCTGCTTCACTCACCCCCGGATCTAATCCAGACAGCTGTCAGACAACTCTGCTGGTGTGGCTCCAGTCCAGTGTATCTTTCTTACTTTCGTCCTTTTTTTAAAACCCGTTTTCAGCTTGTGACGCACATGCACAATCATCGCTCATGCGCCTTTTTGTTTCCTATCTTTGGGGAACGTTACTTTGACATACATTGCTTTCCTGCACCTTTCTTATCTGTAACCCTAGCCTGACTTAAAACTTTATGAAAGTCGGTCCAAAAAATAATAAATTTTCTTTCTTTGCAAGGATGACAATTTCTTCAGAACAGTGTTAAGACACGTATGCCTGTTCTCATTTATTAAAATCTTAATCACTTACATGTGTTTTGTCAAGGCAAGTGGTTAAAAAATAAGTTAATCAATAGGGAATACTATTCAAAACTTAGCATGTGTTGATGGGAAAAAAAAATATCTACTTTAAGAGTCACAAACTGTTGCAAAACAAAAACATCTACAACTGTTATGATTGCAGCTAAATCCGGAAGGAAGGTTGGACTTAAAGGATCACACATCCCTCCCCCTCACTTTTCTCCTGCTACTGTTTCTGTGGTCAGACTGCCCACCTGTGTTTGTGTGTATCTGGTAGACCACTCATGGTATCTACTGTACACACACACACACACACACATCCCCTTCTCTGTGTCTGTGTTTTCAGTTTAACTGTGGGAGAGACAGTCGGGGGATGTGAATGATGCTGTGGTTTTCTTCATGGAGCTGAGGATCAAGTAGCTCAGAGTCTAAACATAATCAAAATAACAGGTCCAGGTAGAGGGGTCCGGAGGTAAAGAAAGATGATTCCTTCATTGCTTGTTTTGATGTGTCAGCAGTGAGACTTTTCAACCTCATCCGCTCACAGACGGCATGCCGCGGTAGTTCTCCAGGATCAACTGACAATAAAGAAAACAGAGAGCTCAAATAAATAAAATTCATTGAGTGTGTTTATATGGATTTCACTATTTGAGTTGAAATGAGATTTTTGTAATTGTGCTTGTAAAGATGGCATCTTTTTTGATACTTGACATAAGTCCTTCTTCCAGTTGTGTGAAACCATTTTAGTTTGATGTAGTGTCCTGCAAAGGAAGCCAGGTTACTGGTACAAACAGCTTCACAGTATTGGCATGGTTACTTTGTTGATTATCTGATTTAATTCCAGTTGAGAGATCTTATTGGCCTGTTTACATGAGCACTGATTGAAGTTATCGGATTGATTGGCGGGTTTATATACACCAATGCTGCTACACCAAAAAACGTTCTCCTTATTCCGTGTCCAAGTAGGAAAATATAGATATGTCTGAGAGCAACCTTGTCTTGTGTAGCAAAAAGGTTTTTAATGAAACAATACCTACCTGATGGTATGGAAGAGGAAGATGTTGTTAGCAATGATTTAATAAAATGATATAGCTGATAACAAGTTTGTCATAATCGTTATGTTGTGCAAATAAAATATGTATTTCATTATAAATTACTGAAAGAGCAGAGATTCTTGGCCTGAATATGTTGTGGAAGGACGCTGAAGGATTTCACTTCAAAGTGGAACATGAGAGAAAATGTTTGAGGACCACTGGTTTAACTCAACTGCCTCAGTCAATAATAAAGATTTTACCCAACCGAAACTCAAAGATGAGCTGCTTCAGCAACACGTTCCCATAGAGAAAACTTGCGGTGTGCATCACTATCAACACAAAATCAACATCTCGTGTTGTGAAGATAGAAATTTTTAGAGAAGTAAATACGTATATTGTGTGGATAGTTGAACTCTTTTTACTTTCTGTATGAACGTCAGCTGAGCATTCTTTGCATACTGAAATCATGTTGTTTTTATTGGAAATTGTAAAACCAAAAAATTGCCCCACCCTGATGAGTAGTTTCTGTTGCTGGTGGCGCATCATCAGTATGACGTATGCGCTTGACAACAGCATGCAGCAGCAACACACATCTAACAGACTGAAAATAAACCAAAGTAATGCTGTCTTGTTGTACTTGGTTCTCATTATCTGCACAAAAACGTGTATTCAATGTGAAGTTTCACTAAACATTACGAGATTTCTGTTTGGTAGATTTATTTATTTCGAACAATGCACATTGTAGTATACCTACCCTGTTTATTTCCCTTTCTGTCAGTTTTACTACATTTGTAAGGAACAGTGATTTGTTGAATGACAAGTAGAGCTCAATAGTTGCAATTATGAGAACTTAACTAAATCTTCTCTGGCAAATAGTATTTGCTAGCTTGCAGGCTGTTGACTTTTGTTGGCTGTTCGATTGATTTGATGATTGAAGTGTACAGAAATTCATAGATTCTTCAGAAGAGACAAACCACCTACTGAACTCTGTTGTTCATCCCACAAATGCATGTTCTCTATGAATAGCGTGCTCCTCATAAGTGGCACCAATTAAAAAGGGAAATAGTATGGCTTTCTACCCATCTACCCAACACACACTTCCTTCCATAGAGGTTCTGTTGTTCAAGATAATTATTGCCAGTCATGTATGTTTTCTAATACGGGCTCTTGACAGCATGTTGTAGATTTTTATCAACACCCATCCCCCCACAGGCAATCAAAAGCCTCCATTGTCAAAATCCACCAGGCTTTGCTGAATATTTATTTACGTGTACACAGAGATGAAGAAAATGGCAGCAACCCAAAGTAACCTCTACCGATGCCATTCATGCTTGGAATGAGGGGAATCATGGTGGACTCCCTTAGTCATCCATTTGCCTTACACGTCTAACAATGACTCATTCAGGTGGCCTCTCAGGACAAACCTCTTCCATGAACAAACTTGATTACTAAGAATAACAGATGTTGACTTGTCACCTCCCTGGTGTCTGTAGTATATTGTCAGGGTGTGCTGAGGCTGACATGCAAGTGTGGCTGTGCCTGTTTGATCTGTTTCAGAAGCTGAACTACAATTTATTCTAATTATTTTCAGTATTATCTGAAGGTTCATTAAAACTTGCGACACTGTTTGATTTCAACATTTTATTTGTAATATGTAAAAGTTCATTTCATTTGTTTAAAACAAAACACTGTTGTCCAAACATAGGTATAAGGTGTAAACAGTATAAGGTGTAAACTATGACCCATGAGGAGCAAGTTCTTGTTTGCCACCAATTGAACTGTTGAGGTGCATTTTTAAGTACGAAGGATGAAACCAACCAAGCAACGTTATAGTGATGTGATGGTTGCTGAAGCCTCCTTCCCTCTCCTTGCAGAATATTTATGTTCGTGTATAATCAAACATTTAAAAATAAAAATTTTTTTTAAAGGATGTTGTGAATACTTGGTGGGTTTCCAGCTGGTTTAAATACCAACCCTGTAACCATGTAAGTGCCTTAAGCCCAGCACACAGCATTGTTGTTGAGTTAATCAAAGTTGTGTTGCATAATTCACATCATAAAAGTGTGTTATGTAACATCCTGTTTGTTTACATATTCTGGTCTGATGGAAGATGCAAGTGCGAGTACAATCAGTGTTTCTGACATTGCAACTATCTGCTGTTATATCAGCTACAGACTGAGAGTCCTCCTTTGGCTCACCCCTCACCTCTTGAAGTGAGAACAAGTAGAATAGATGGTTTATAGAGGATGAAATGAACCCAAAGGCAGGAGACTGACCTGAACATTGAGATTGAACAGCATTCATAATGAGTATATCAGAGAGATGACTCATGTTGGTCAGTATGATAAGATAGTGAGAGACAGATGAGGTTCAGGCGGTTTGGTTATGATAGAGGAAAAGATGCTGTGGCTGGTAATTGGAGTGAAGGAGGATTCAGTAAACTATTATGCAAGTTTCTTTTACCACATAAAGTGTGGCTATGATGTGGCTGCAAAGACTCATCTTCTCTTCAATAACCGCATTTCACCTCTTTGTAATGATCTTAATTCATTAATTCGCTGTCTCTGAATCCCTGCTCCAGCTTCTGAATGGCGTTGTCCACTTCGTAGTCATAGTCCTCACCATCATCTGCCCCTGTTTTTTCTCATCGCTTTGTTTGGGGGCTAGTAGTCAACACACTTTGTGAATCAATACTGACCTTCATGTGGGACTAAACACAAATGTTGGACAGTTATGTATGCTGCTTGTTCTGTTTGTGCTGTTCTTTGCGAAGATGTAACATAGTACCTTTGCTTAGAGTCAGTTTCAGTCGAGGAAACTACAGCTTTTGTTCGAAGTATCAACTGAAAACCTCAAGGTCATGCATATATAAAATCAAAACGCGAAATTGTAAGCTATTGGTCATAACATTTGTGGATCTTCAAACATGTTGATTGAACTGCAGCATATTAGTATTAGAAGACTGTACGTCCTGCGAGTTTTGCCTTGAATCGTTAGGAGTTTGGTAAAATCGTTTGGGATAACGAGGCTCAACAGCAGCTAAAGCGCACACAGATGCACTGATGAATCCCACAGTCATATACATATGTAACAAGTCATATGGGACTACCTTTCCTGTGGTATGATATTACACCTGACTGTAGCTGAGTCAAGCTTCACTCTAAATGCTTGCTGAATTATTATTCCATGTGCATTGACTCAGTCTTTAGAAAAGCTTGCTTGACTCACCCCAGCTTATTTCCACCTTCTTAATTCTTTCATTTCCTTATCCCCACCTCCACCCTCTCTGCTTTCTCTCTGCTCCACATCAGCATTCATCAATGGTTTTCGACCATGTAAATACAGCTTTTCTTTGTGTGCTACCTTGAACTTGTTTAAAAACACTTGTTTAATGCAGCCTTTTTCTTTTTTTTTTTTTTTTAAATGTCACCATCATTGCCCATGCTGTTTATTTGTCTTGCTTCCTTTTCTGTGACCACAGCAGTAAAATAAAATACAAAATAAAAAGACTATTTTTGTATGAAATTCCTCAAATGCAAAACTCAATTGGGGCATCTGATTGTTGATTGATATATAATTTGAGTGGGAGATTGTCTGTCCCTGTTCCCGTGATGGACTGGTGACTCATCCAGGGTGTATCCTGCCTGAAAACGTTGCAGTCCTTTTATATATTGGATGCAAATCATGTGCTTCAAAAATGTTCCGCAAATTTTGGTGATCATTGGCTCTCTCATACCAGATGCTGATTGGCCTGCAAAAGAACAACATCCAGAAATGTAACATGTATGTTTGGTGATGGGCTTTTATGCATTTAATTCATTGCTGAGGAAGAAAATCACAATTTTCTTGCACCTCGCAGTGTAAAAGTGTCTGCCGAATCTTTGAGCAACATAAGAATAGCTACCTGGACAGTGTATACATGTGCTATGACTTTGGGTTTGTTGTGTTGATGCATTTATGGTGGAAAGATTGAATCTCCCTGTAAATATTGTGAAATTGACAATTTTAGGCTTTATTTTTCAATGCCAGTTTTTTGGCCCAATGACAAATAGTAGTAAAAGTTCCTTCTGTTTGAGAGACTCCAATATTGTAATGAATGTGATGGTTCAGACATTGCAGATCACCGAATTAAGAAAACACAGCTTATCAGATTTGAAACATTTGAGCCCATAAGATCTGTATGAGCCACTTCAAAGGATGGATTTTGATACATGATTCTAGAAGTGCAGACTTCATAGGCAAGGCAAATTTATTAATAGAGCACCACTCAAAAACAGGGCAATTCACAGTGCTTTACAAAGAAATTTTACAAAAGTTTTCATAGACGTAAGAGATATAATAAAACAAATGCATTAAAGCTTTAAAAGAACAGCAAAAAGTTATTTTTTAAAACCGGAATAAGGTAAGAGATTTATTAAGATTAATGTAATAATAGATAGACAAAAAGTCGCCTTTAATCGTCAAATAAAATATTGCGATAAAATATCCCATGTGTGCACCATGATTTCCCAGACAGAATTCTGTTCCACATTGTCTTATCTGTGTCTGCCATCCCTGCTGCTTTTCTTGCAGTCCTTCCCAGGCAGCCAGATTGTCACTACCCAGTGCATGGTCCAAACCATGTTCTCCTTCACATCCCTTGTTTTGCCTTCCTACTTTAGTGTCTGTGTCTGTCCTTTTATGATCCGCATTCTTTAAATTTGTGCTATCAGATATACCTCTCTCCTCTCCTCTCCTCCTGACATTCCTTTCTCCCTTCTCGTCATTCCAACGTAGATTCCTGAATTCAGACGGATGTTTAGCATTTACCTTCTCACCCCTGGGTCTGTAGCGGCTACGCTCATTCCAGATTCCTGAGTCCAGATTGTTGGCGTCTCCTTGGGGGAGCCGGGAGGAGGGGGAGTGTCAGCTGTAGACTACTGGCCTCTCAACTGAATGACATAATTGGCATTTCAAGCATTCACTGGGCTGGAGAAAAGCTTGGGGTGGGAGGTTGGGAGTCATGTAACGGCTTTTACTGAGGAAGTACAATGTAGATTAGATCATGCAATTTTGGAGCCCCATAAATGTTAATTCAACCCACACCATCATTGTTTTATGCAGCCTGTTTTTGCAATAGTCGCATAAACCTGGTCACGTACACAGAGTGTTTCACGCCCTGACGTTTTCCCAACATGCACCACGCTTTCTCTGTGCCGTGAGTAGTATGGCCCGATAGAGAGACTTTAGAAGGGGAAGAGAAAGTGTTGGAGCTTTGAACAATACTGAGATTGAGGCAGTATGGTGTTATGGATTTGTGCACAAAATTAAAATTTATTTATATGAAATCTTTTGCGTTTCTGAATGTTTCCAGTGGGATTCGATCATGGATGCCTTGATTTCATATGCTTTTGATGCAAACACATATAGGTTATTTGCAAGGAGGCACTTTTTTTGGTTGTTCAAAATGTGTGGAGCTTTAAATTCTTTGGAAGACGTTCAACTAGCCATCACGGTTTGGCATCCTGTGAATAATGTGCAAAGAGTAAAAGGAATTAAATTCTGGCTCTGAGCCACCTGCATATCTTATTTCTTGGCCGCATAAACGCTGGCAAAGTAGGGATGTTCCTTCAGAGCATGACTTATTACTACCTCCGCCAAGGAGGTTATGTTTTTGCCAGGATTTGTCTGTCTGTCTGTCTGTTTCTTCGCAGGGTTATGCAAAAAGTCCTGACAAGATCTTCCTTAAAAAAATTCAGAAGATGTGTCTTAACCCAACTGAAACTCCATAAAATTTTGAGAGTGATCCCAATAACCATCTGGATACAAAATAATATCAAAAATCCTGTTTTTCCCCTTTACTTATCATTGAGCTTTTTTCAAAAAATCATACTTCTTGGAGATCATATCTGATTGACTTGTAAGAATTCAGTGATCTGTAAGATGGTCATATCTAGTAGGGTACAAAATTTCATTCGGATCAGATCCAGAATAAGGTCAGGAAAAACTGCAGAGGTTTACATTGGAAACCCCATTAACAAGTTTCAAAAATCATAACTCATAGAATTTTGATTTGATCCTCTTGAAATTTGACATGTATATTTGGAGCATCATTGCCCTGAATTGTGCCAAATTTTGCCTGGATCAGATCCAGATTATTGATATGGCGGCACTTTGACGTTTGGAAATTTTAACATTGAAGATGCAATTTGGCGGTGGTCTGTGCTCTCGGAGTGCTTTTCTAGTTCCTCTTGTTGTTAATCTTCTCTTTTCTGTGGTATTTTTAATACAACATGCTGTCTTTAAATAAAGCTACATTACTGTAGCTGCGTAGTGGAAGTATCTGCCATTTTTGGGTCTCTGCCTAAGAAAAGCTGTTCCAAGATCAGTTTATGATAAACGACAACCCCAAATCTTAAACTATTTTCCTCACATTTGTCATGATGGGACTGTATTGGTTTGAAGCACTCCAGAGGGTTAAAATGTATGATAATGTGCAAGTAAGATCTTATTTGTTTACTTGTGTATGACTTGCTCTCCATCAGCTTAGTGACTAATTTCTGTTGTGAAGCCTTTGTAAGGTCATTTAAACTCTACTGATGGCTTTTAAAGAATTAGTTTTTCTTAAACTTTATATTTTATTTGTCTTCACTTATCTAATTTTACTTCTATCTCTTCAAGATTTTCATCCTTTTGCACAAGTCCGAGTAAACTGTTTTGTTGTCTTGCATTACATCTGTTGCCTAAACATTTTTTGACCTTGACCCCAATGAAAATAACATCCAGTGCATTGGGTTTTTTTCTCTTACAGTCAACAGTCCACCATTTAATTTACTTTATGTTAATAAGTAATACATTTGTCCATTAAAGTCAAAGTTTCAAATAAATCTTCTCGCATTAGATTTGTTATAATAATAACTCTAAAACGCCATTACATCAAAATGTGTTGTTCCCACTGTTATCACCAGTGGCTTCACTGTGCTGTCCTCAGTGCTACTGGATAATCAACCGAGCAAATGGACCTCAAATGGTTGTACTTGACTGACAGTGCGCAATCACGCAGTCATCCATTGGACTTACTGAGATGACAAACAGTTTATTTTGAGGGCAGAGCTGCCAAGCTCTGTGGCCGGAGTCGTGCTGGTGGTTCAGTGAACTGGACATGATGAATCACACACTTTTGTGAGCTTGAAATGTC
>OMNM01014312.1:2640-16941 GCA_900302745.1 Parablennius parvicornis | reverse complement strand
TAATTTAAGCATTTGGATGCAGTTTGGATGGAATAAATCAAACCAGTGCTTTGATTAAAAGTTAGTTATTTTCTATCAGAGATCTGTTGAAGACCATTCCATGTTTGCCGTTGTTTTTCAGATAGCTTTTGATGATCTGTTGTTCATAAAGAGTTGCTTTAAAGGATGTGATTTGCCGGGTGAGTATGTGGGCTCTGAATTATTTGTGCTTTGTGGTTGATTTAAAATATTTCCTCATTTCCTCATTTCATGCTATATCTAAAGACTGCGCCAACTGGTGGAGCATCATGTTTCCAAGATTACTGAATATGACCACACGTGGAGCTTCATATTGTCGTTGCTACAACCGGAGTTTCTTTTCAAAGCTACTTTGTACAGTTTGATGGACCATCGCTTTCCATTTTATTGAGCACTCTTTGATATGTTCATAACATATATAAAGGGGGCGGCTTTTATGGAACGCTTCTACACACAATGATGGAATCCTCTCTTTCAGTGGGTTACTAAACACAGCTTTCACATCAGTTATTAAGAAATGTGTGTTTTGAACTGAAAAAATATGTGTGAGGTGTTGAATCTTGGTCTGGCTCCAGTTTGACTGCCATCGTTAGTCTTTTACTTTTTAGTTGATTATATGTGATATGCTCGTGGAACAACACACAATCTATAGCTTGTTGGAATGCGAGCATTTTCACCTTAAATGTGTAAAGATGCAATGTATTTGATGTGTGTATCCTTGAGCGATTGCTTTCACAACACACTTCACCGTACCGTAGTTTGACTATAGTAGCTTTAAAAATTACGAGATTAAAAAAGACCTTAAAAAAAATCATATCTTTGCTACTGACACACCTGTAATGTTGTTTGTAGTTTTGTATTTTAAGATTTAAAGCTTGTGTTTTACAAACTTACAAAATTTATACCATTTTCAGATTAAATTTATCGTTGTTTCATCATATTTCTTTCTTGCTTCTTAAACACTCCGGGGATTTTATTTGTGTGTCTCATTTCCCCCCGGCTTTTTTTTATTTTTTTTTTACTAAGGGAGGAAGGCGTTAAAAAAATTCAAACGACCACTTGTGCAGACTCCCTAGAGAGAACAAATGGGAATCTCTATGTGACCCAGCCCACCACTTCCCACCCCCCACTTCATGCACGTCTGTTTACGACCTTTCCCCTTTAGACCTGAACTAATGCTGACCTTCAGCCTCGTCTTTTTATTCAGGCAGATGGAGACGTTGCTACGCACGCCCCTCTAACCGTTTCTCTTTGTGATCAGAGGCACGCTATGCATATTTTGTAACTGATATAAATGGGCTTGCTTAATTGTGACCCCTAATATAATTATCATACATTGCTGTGCAGTGATTCATGCAAATCGCAGTATGACATAAGTGAGGCTTTATAGAGAATCCAAACGCTATCACAACAGGAGTTTCACATCCCAAAATACAGGGATTATTAAATTATATTTATTTAAAGTTTTTCCTTGTTGAATACGGTCATGTTGATGTGACAGTCATGGTATTATGCTCAACGGTTACATCTCTAAATATAATAAACTATGGGCCCCTGACTCATCTTCATGTGGGACTGATTTTATATCCAGGGAACAGTCAAAAACTAAAACAGCCGGTTCTTTGCCTTTTGGTGTGTGAGAGCAGTAAACACATAATCTAAATGGTATACTACCAGCTCCCCTGGGGAGTAGTTACGGATGTCCTCTGAAGCTTTACACACATTGTCTGGGGTCAGTGAAGGGGTACTGTCTGACTCCCCATCCCTTAGCCACCAGACAGTGGTAAAGCCATTATCCATGTATGTTAATTGCTTTGACGGTCCCACGTGGTTTGGTGGGACTGTTTCACTGGTTTGTTTTAGATGCTGAAAGGGGGCGGTTCACCTGCAAACTGCCCCAAAACAGTAGCAGCTGTTCCACATCCTTTTGCAAAACAGAGCCGACCCCATTCTGACCTATTTAACGGCTAACATAGCTGGGTTCAAGTTTTGGTGGTTCAGTGACTGAATCAGTCATAATCCATGAAAAACTGAAGCCAGTGCAAACTCTTGGTAGACTCTACATCTTTTTCATTATTTTTCAAACATGAAATGTGAATACCAATAGGTTTTGGTAAAGTTCAGAGAAATAATATAGGGTCTGCTTGATTATGCTGCTCTGTACTTGGAATGCTTCATAAAACACCAAGATTTAAAGAATAAGGATGACGATGTGTGTTCATACAAGTCCACTCATTTGGCTACTTATTATTTCAATGGAAGGAAATTCATTAGCTTTTTTTCTACATTAGTGGGACACGGTTGACCCTGTTTTTCCCAGTTGTCCTGTTCTAACTAAAACCCACAAAGCTGAAAATCCTTCGGCAATCAATAAATTAAAAGAGGTATTTTCTTCTCTGATTTCCTGTCCAAAGCATTTTGAAAAGTCCCAAAATCAATAGATGGCTGGCATTTGCTTCATTGCGAACTTCTTTGAAATAAACAACTGTGTAGCTGGTTTTATTGTCCCTCCTGATACTGTTGAAGTTGTTTTTTATGGTGGGGACGACGCTCCACAGACAACTCAGAGGAACGGCTTCACCCCAGGTGGTTTACGCTTTCCTCGTTGACCTAGCTTCACATGTTGGAATCTGAATGAGTTTGGTCTCCTGCCAGCTCTCGTTCCCCACAGCCTCCCTGTTCACGTGGCAGCTATTCAATACTGCTGCGTCCCTGGAGGCCAACAGTATGAGATCTGATTCCTTATTGATTGTTGAGGCAACAAGGCTAGAGTCTGCATATAGAGGGAGATGATATTATGGACATATTTATATAAGGAGTGCTTGCAGGTAATTAACTTCCAGAAGATATTTTTTGCTCTACACTCTTTAGGGTTAAATTAACTCTTCTAAAATGATATTATTCCAGGGTCACTTTTAAGTTGAGGATAACATTAATTTCAGCCAATTTGATGCTGTTTAGATGCCTTGTCTTACTAAAACTGGGCTGCTCTGTCGCCGGTGTAGATGTAAGATTGCAAAGTTAACAGAGAAACATTTCTCTGTTGACTTAATACAAATTATAATTAAGACTAATCAACACGTCTAAAAAGGGAAACCACTCCGAAAATGTTCAAATGTATCACCTTGTGTTCAGGCTCAAGAACATTCCTCAATTTCCCCTGCAAGCATTCTTAGAACAAACACCATCTCATTTATGCGCTGCTCTTCAAGCATTGAGCTGCATTACTTTTTTAACTTTGGTCTCAGTCTTAATCTCAATGTATTTATTTAATTTAGTTATAAGAATCAAATTGAGAAAATGTGGTAAACAACTTTTATGTCTTTGTATGATAAATGGCAGATGATATACTTTGGTAAGGAGGAGTAACTGCTGTATCGTCATCATAGGCAATAAAAATGCTTTTATTACTTTTTGAACTTTGCTCTACATATCCTTACAGTGCTTTTGTATATAAATAATCTCGGGCTCTTTTAAAGGAATGGGCTTTCATCACATTTCAACACGGAAAACGATTAGCAAGTCAATAATACCAATCTTAGTTGAATAGGATTTAAAGGTACACACCCCCATTGAAAACAGCGATGTTTTAAAAATTCTTGTTGAGATTTCAACCCTGTTGTTTCTCTTTATTCAGGATGTGTTTTAGAGTTGATCAACAAAACGCAAAAAATCCTTCAGAGATATTGACACTACATACAACCCCTTTTTCAACTCATATCTTCTAAAAACTGGAATGTCCTCAGTTTTTGTTGCTTAATTGTGTAATTAATGCCCCGTGTGAGCATAGCCACTATGGGTAGCATTAGCCTGCTGTGCCTGGCAGCACAGTTGGTGAAAGGCCAGTGATAACAATGAGAGGATTTTCCCCCCCAGCAGAAACTGTGGCTGAGACAGTGGAGCAGTGAGCAGGTTAATCCTTTAATCTTCATTAGTGCAGTTTGGAAACTGTATAGCCAAGTGCAGTCCGTTTAACATGGAAGCTCATACGCCGTGTTGCTGAGGCAGTTTATGAGCTAAGGCGCTGACAGATTGTGGGATTTAAGCAGCCTCGTACATTTATGACCTGCTTCATTGCAGAATAGATTTCATGAAGTTTGGTGAGACTGTTAGATTGGGTGGATAACGTTGTTCTCCATTGAATAGGAATTGACGACCACCACAACGTACATTACTTAAGAAAAAACTCCACCGTACTGTAGGTAAACACTCAAAGAGATGTTTGAAAATAAATAAACAGAGAACAACACCAATTCAGTAACAATGTGTAAAGCAAAAGTTTGGTATTTTTACTAGGCAGAAAATAAAGACGTTCTTCTGCTGCTCCATTAGTGTCACTTTATCATATCATTTGCTGCTGAATTTTTTAGATGTTGTTAGTAGCTGCAGCTATGAAATTTCAGAAAGTAATTAAAGATGTGACCTTGACATCGGTGGGCCTTAAACCCCTCTCACTCTCAGATTTTTTTTCAAGGATACATCACGATTGCTTTTGTTGTAGACGACAACAAAAGCAATTTAAGGGACTCTTAAGGCACAACGTGTAGCTGCCTTAAATGAGTGTTCGCACTGAGGCTGCTGTTGAGTTCATTATCATTGAAGGAAACATATTCACCAGTTCCGCCGATATAATTCACAAAAGGCCCCGTAACAATGGCAGAAATTGCACATGCAAAGCTGAATATATTTCTAAAATATGTCCATGCAATATGTTGCGCATGAAAGTGCTCCAAAGATGATTGACAGCGTTGTGTATTGTCTTATTAAAATATTTTTTGTTTTCGCTGTTTTACATTTTAAGAAATTAAAGTAAACAGAAAAACTGAATGTTGTCGTCATTGATTCTATCACAATATGACATAATCCCTTGTTCTTTATCAGCCTGTTTCAGCACTCAGAGCTTTTCCTCAATCACAATATTTTGGCCTGACCGAGTCAATTGTATCCAGCAATGTAAGTTTCAGAGCTGCAGACGTGATGAACTTTGATACTTTGCTGCAAATTTCCTGGAATACTTCTCTAAACTATCTTTTCAAGGCTGAAGATGGTGACCCATTTAAACTCCATCGGCTAATTTTGTCTTTAAGCTTCACTGTCTGTCCACAAATGTTCTGCCAGGATTTGGGACTCTTGTTTTCCCCTGTTTTTCACTTGACTGCCGACAACATGGTGTCCTTTCAGTCCCACAGGAGGCTTTTCTGGCCGACTCTGATTTGGCCCGCTCCCATACTGTTGGCTTTGGCAGTGTAATTTCCTCTGACAAGCTGATGGTTAGTGTTCATTCAGTCCGCTCAGGCGGTGTAATTTGAGACGGTGTTAAGACTGTGTGTTCCCATGTTGGGATTCTGGGAGATTTTGACTGACGGTGTCACTGTGGCCACAGTCTGGGGCATAAATGACTGTAGTCTTGGTTTTGTTTCCTAAAGTCTGTTCTTATCTTTTTTTAGGAGCAGTGCTTGTTCCTTGTTAGTGGCAGGTTCATGTACGATTGCAGGATCTCTTGTGATTGGTGTTTTCAGCAGGGCAGCACTATGTTGAAGGCATCCTTTTGTAATTGATGGCATTTTAACAATTGTTGATATTACACACATTGCTTACTTTAATTTCTTACATAATTCATCAACATCTTCCTGCGAGAATATAGTTTCTATGATTGTGGCTGTGTATTAGTGCCATTTATCCTCAACCTAGTCTTTGCTTTAGGATGCGTCATTTGCTAAAACAAATGAGCTCTTTTCAAATCTATAAAGTCGAACAACTTTTAAAACTTTTGAGTTAATATAATAGTTATAATGTTGCTTTTGTAGCATGAATAGTTTTATGCTAATGTGGGCATAAAGTTACACTGTTCTTGTAAACACAATACGGCACAGGGGTTTTTTATTTATCTTCGTAAAGTGCAAGCAAGGTTTCCTCGAGGTGTCCCGATTGTTTTTAGCTAATGCAAATTTGTAATTGCCTGGAACGCAGCCATGTTTTTCTGGGAAAGCAATGTTATTATGACTTTCCTGAAAACTGGAATGCAGTGCACTTTCAATAATATATAGATACAGAGATTTAATTCTTTCACGATGATACTGCTCCATGCACAAAATAGTCTGAAATTTGAGAAATAATTGTATTGCCTACTTATAATAATGCCAGTATAAAACTAGTTAAATCTTGTAACGTGAGTTTGAGAATGAAACCGGTCGTAAATCTTGCATCTTTCTTTTAATTTTATCCAGCCAGTACATGGGATATAATCCTGGATACAGAGGATGAAAAGCAGGGAAAAATTAGCATATTTTAGATCGACCTCTCATGTTTAGCTCACTAGTAACTGCAGTCCACTCTATTTTTTTGCCCGGAGACTGACGGTATGATACAGCAGTTAAAAAAGATATTACCTGTGCCTTTTTAATAATAGATTTTTTTTTTTCCCAAACTGAATATACAACAAGATAAAAGCTTTCACTCCAAACCTGACCAGTCTGAGTGTTTTTAGGCTAGTTTTCACTCGTCTCTCGGATTCGAGCCTTCGCCTCACTTAGTGAGAAATGATTAGGATGTTTGTCTTACTGCAGGAAGTGAGGGGTGCGTATTTACCTCCCTTTTACATCTCTTGAGCTCAGTGTTTTCATCAGTTTCTTTTTCTGCCAGTGCACTTGATCGTTAATGCTTGGCCTACTTTGTCTCACTCTGTAAGTGTCATAGGATTCTCTCGCCAACTCTAAACAAAGCAGTAAGCCTGCCTCAGCTCACCAGGTCCTGCAACATACCACAGGACATTCACGAAGGGGAGTAGAAAAGGAGGGCAGTGTGGTAAAAGAGACGAGACGGGACAAAGACAAACAGACTTGCTCGCTTGGCTTTTTCTGTGTGTTGAAAGCTGTTATGTTTTATCTGTGATGCAATCCTCTGGACTTGCTTCATACAAGAAGTGCATGTCTGTTCAATATTTTACTGAGAAACCCTCTTAACTGCTCTCTCAGCCTGGGGGGGGAAGGATGGATAAACCAGTCCAGACCAGATGTTGGTATAAAACAGTCGTGGCTGCCCAACAGAAATCCTGATTTAAACCTCAAGATATATTATGAAATAATCAAAAGAATTCAATTATTTTTGTTATACTAAACAAATGTATATGTAAATGTATACAGTCACATGACAACCACAATTTTAAAATGATACCAAGGCCTGTAGTCTTTGAGTTTGTAATATTTACTAATTATAGAACATCTTTATACATTTTAAAATTATGTTTCACAAATAAAGATAAATATATATATTTATATATTCTGAATCCTGTGTTTACATTTATGCTAAATTGGCTTCATATGAAATTATATTTTTTTTAATCCAACATGTATTGATATCTGTCATTAATGCTCCTGCTTTTTCTCCTTTTTTTTCTAGTCCTGTGTGCAAAGAACCTGGCTAAGAAAGACTTCTTTCGTAAGTAAAGACTATTTTTACGTGCATCTATTCTCGTCCTTTTACATCTCTCCTGTGCATCAGAGTGAGCTTTGTCAGCTTGCTGCTTTTTCAAGTGACGCTGTAAATGAAGTCCCTCAGGAGTGCTCTGTCTTTTACATTCTGGCACAGTTGAGGACTCCCTGATAACCTAAATTCTATTACCAGATGCAGAGGCACCAGTTCGAAAAGTCCTAATTGTTACATGAAAATGGCATTTCTATTAGCCGGCCTCAAGTAAATAAAGCATGACAAGTGTGTAAAGATGGTACCATGAGATATCACATGATGGAGAAACAAAATCTGTATTGTTAGGTTGAACTGCCCCTTAAAGAAATCTTATCTATTGGAACGGTTTCTGAAAACAATATGGAGCCTGGCTCACTCTTGGTTTCACTTTCACTATTTAGCTTCAATTCAGAATCATGTGTTTTCTTTAGATTAATACATAACTTGTATATACATTTGTAGTTGTGTATCGCTCATTATTGTTCCTTCTCATGTATGATGGTTTTTGAGTGATCGCAGCAATTTTATTTAACTATCATCAACTACTAACATCCATCTCAAGCTCTTTAACTCGTGTTCAAAATGTGCATAGACACAACTCTGAGGGGCGTTCCCTGACACGGAGAGGGTGACCAAACAGGTTTAACTTGAGTTAAGTGTCTGTGCCTAGAGGTATCTACTCGGTGACTTTTAAAATACACATTGATAGGCATGAACTAAGATATAGTTGGGTAAATACAAGAAGGCCAACTTGTCATATTTCAAACTGAACAGTATCCAATAAGATGACTTCCCATGAAACAAAATAAATTCCCAGTAATTTTGAATTCAGATGAAATCTGACGATGGCCCAAACAAGCTTCAACAGGCCAAAGATTTTCTTTCTTTATTTCATTTTCCATTAAAGGTGAAGGTAAAATTAGATGTTCATTTCAACAAAGTATGTCCATTGTCTGTAATGCTACAGAGCAAATATAAGGGCTGTAATTTAAATTGAAGCACTAACACAGTCATTTTAAAAGTAAAAGATGTTACACACTATCTTTTTTTTTCCTCCGTCAAATCGTCAGAAAATATAATGTTATGCGCATGAAAATAGAAAAAGTCTCCAGGTCAAACGTAACTCATGCCTGTATTTAAACTTTTACCAATTCTGGCACTTTGAATATTTCAAAATGTTACTAAGCATGGAAGAATATACTTGTTAATAACTCGAACACTCTAGCTTTCGCTGTAGTTAAGATAAATGACATTTTTAAAGACATGCTATAATAAACGGTTGAGGTCTGTTAGTTGTGTAGTCAAAATAAGGACAGGGGCGGGTTAGAGTGTCTTGCTTCATGTCGTATCATCATAACAAAAATATTCCACACACCAACTTTTCAATGAAAATGACCTTATGTGAATGAACGACAGTTGAGTAAAAACAGTCATAAACTTTCGTTTTTGTGACCAGTATCATGTCGCGTTAGGACAAAGTGATGTCACTTCTGCACACACCCATTGAATTAAAAAGTACAAAATGAGCCTCAGTCATTGGGAATAAAGACATGCATAGATTTATGTGTCTCCTGGAGTTTCTTATGAATGGGTTAAATGAGTGTTACTAATGCTGTCTTACCGGTTTCATCCATGACACCAGCAAAGGTTAGGTTTGTACATTGAATCAATCAACACAACCTCTCTGTTTGTCTGCTTTCACAGGGTTACCAGATCCTTTTGCTAAAGTGGTGGTGGATGGCTCGGGACAATGCCACTCTACAGATACTGTGAGAAATACGCTGGACCCCAAGTGGAATCAACATTATGATCTGTAAGTCACCAAGAGGACGAAGAAGCAGTGTGACCTGTTGCATTTTGCCCTGTATTCTTCATTAACAGACAAACTGAGCAAATGTGTGTGCGTCTACAACAGATTTATTCATGAGGTCATGCACATCTTCAAAACTGAGTCAGTAAGAAAATATTAAACAAAAGAAACGCACTTGTTTTTCCTCAGTTGTCTGTGTTATTGTGCCGAAGGGCTATGACAAGTTTTCTGGGAATGTAACTCTAGTTATCTCTTTACTGTGTAAAGCAACACCCATCCATAAACCTCGGTAGAGATTTTTTATAATATAAAAACGTGTTGGAGAGTGACACTTCACACATTGTACAAACATACTCCACTAAAGACACTTAGACTGATAAGACTTTATTCTTTCTCAAAATGCCAAATTGTCTAAACATTTCATCCAATTAAGATTTTTGCAGGCTCTGAGATTTAAGAGTGACTTTCATCATCAGTGCATATTCTCTTTCTCTGTCTATGGCAACTGCATGTGAGGACCAAGGAAAACCAACAACATTCTCGTTAGTAGACTTTGTGTTAGGGTTGTGAAGTTGTGAAAAACATCCAATTGCAATTTTTCAGTGGGACATTGCAATTATTCCTTAAAAAAAAAAAAAAAAAAAAAAGTAGCTTTACCTGTAAACCTCAAATACATTGCCATGTACTTTTCCCAGTTAATTGTAACCTTTTTGCTTCTAAGATCCACTCACCAATTACATTAACCAAATATTTATTAATGTTTTTTATATATATATCAGTGAGGATTGTCAATATAACCTACTTCAATTAAAGACGCCAGGTGTTAAATTAAGTTATATTTTAAAAATAAATAACACTCGAAAAGCTACATTCAAGTATTCCACACAATAAATGAACACTGAGAGGACTAACAGGGTGGAGCATCATATTCCATGACTACTGAAGATGATGTTGTCACGTTACATAGAGACGGGAAATACAAAGCAATTCAAGTGTCTCTCCATGAGGTGTTTACTGAGCATGGCGAATGCGTCACTGGTATGTGTCTTTATAAAGTCCTTTGCCTTGCTCACTGGACTACGGGAGTTTTTAATTAATACGTTTTAATATTGTCTCTCGTCTTATTTATAACTCCACAACGTGTGTGCAGGGGAGCGGCTTTAAAAGACAGCAGCCTTTGTGAATGGGCAAATTGCAATGATTCTCATTGCAGTCTGATTATAATTGATTGCCCAGCCTTGTTTCAAGTTCCCACTAACCAGCGGCTACATATTTTCATAATCGCTGAGCATGACAACATGGGGAGCATCGTGTTTACCTGCCTGCCAACACAGAGAAATGGAGAGACGTATATGCTGTCTTATAGTGCAGCAGGTCACAGGGTATTATGTTTGTATTTTTTACTTAATTTTTTACTTGATCCTTAAGGTGAAGTTTCACAATTTAATTTGTTAAATAAATATCTGTGCAATGCGGACGCTTAATGCAACAGAGAAGTAGGCAAGGCAATTGGTGTGTGCCCTCTTACAGATGCTATATATCACAATACACTAGATTATGATTGAAGCCGGTTTTGGCACGCATCAGAATACAAATACATTTCAGTTTGTATAATTAGCCATATTCATTTACCTTTTTTTCCTAAATAAGGTGCCTGTTCTTTTACTTTGTGTCACCTTTAATATGGCTGAAGTTTGTCTGTGTCACAAAAGGGGCAATTATAGATTAAATCTTTGATATTGGCTTGAAAATGATTTAGTTCTACAGTCTAGGTTTTGCGGGAGGCCATCACAATAATACAACAACATACAGCTTGAGGTAATCCTCTGGCGGTGTCGGAAAGTTCCCCATCATCTCATCACGCTACACAGCTACTGATAACCAATAGAAATGCAGGAGGAAATCACCTGGCCGTCACAGCAACACCAGCTCTGCACATAAACAATATTTTGCAGACTCCCAAAGAGCTGAAACGATAGATTACACTCACATTCTCTGTTTACTTCTAAACCTTATCTTCTCACTGTACATAATTGCTAACAGAAAAACTGCTTGATTCTTTGTTTGCGTCATTTATTTCCTGAAAACACCAGCAGCATACGTAGATAACATACTGCATAGCATTGTTTTTTTTCTTTCCTTTAAGTGTGTTGTAGCAGCCAAACGTACTGTCTTACTCAACAACACTATGAAATCTATGTCTCACACTGCAGCAGATAATAAACTTTTAGGACTCTTAAAGTTACTAAAAGAGCCTTTAGATCGTTTCGAGAGCTTCTGATGTTTCCAACTCCCTGGCAGACATAAGTTACAAAAAACTAGGTGCTTGATTAAGCTCTCTATTGAGCTCGGGAGCCATGGACTATATAAAGACTAACACAGGGTAAACGTTGCACTTAACACATGCTTGCACGTAACTGTGTCTTTGTGTCAGGAGGAGTGTTTTCATAGGGGCCATACACTCTGGATGTTCTCTGTACTGCAGCCTGTGTTGACAGGCCATTACAGGGAGTGATCACCCCAAAGGACCCAAAGGTCCTGCTGGCAACCCCAGCTTATGTAGTGGTGAGAGATGAAGGGAAATAGGGGTAAAAGAAGAAAAGGTGATGAGGTACACTGAGGTAGCAGTAACCAGACCTGAGACATGACAGGAGCAAGAAGGAAAATTAGTGCACACAAAATGTGTCTGCAATACTTCACTAACAAAGTAAAGAAAAACATTAAGGTTTTATAATTGAGTAAATGGCAGGTGAATTAGATGTATAGATCGATATCTGTTGAGTAGTTGGAAAATTGATGGAGTAACTCACAAATAAAACATTGATGAAATCAATAGGAAGAGAGTGAGTATCAATGCATGTGGCTTTTCTTTTTTTTTTTTTTTTTTAAACTACGGTATTTTAAAAATACAACTTTAACTTTGTTAACATGAACCGTAGCTCCCCTCCCACTTTACATAATTCTCTTCCCCCCACGTCTGGACCCCCGCCCTCTCAGAGGAGCGTGCTCCCCCGTCAGCGACCCTTAGCCTCTTCCTCTGGTTCAGGAAATGGCTAACATGCCATAGAAAGCAGATGGGAGTGTGGGTCTGGCAGGTTTCCAGCTCGCCACACCCCCTTTCTGCAGCCTTCAGCTTTCAGAGGAGAGGTCTTTGTCCATGTGACACATATACTGACAAGGGGCTTGATGCCCCTTTTAAGGTATGATGGAATACCTCACAAAATTGTTTATAGTTTTCCAAACACTGGCCTTGTTGCCATATAATTTACTTTTGTGGAAGATGTTTCAAGACACAAGTCAAATGTTTTGACAGTATTTTGTCTTGACAGTTAGTGAACTCGTGGTACTATGTAGGCTTGGTTTTTGGCAGATTGCCTCCCCATACTTGGCCTCCACTTTCCATCCTCAGTAGAAGTCTTCGCATTGCTTTGGTTGGAATATCAGATTTGCTTGCAGTTCACTCTGCCTCCACTCCAAAGACAGTAAATTCTGTTCATATTGTGCTATGCAAACCCTCGTCCCATCACATGAGAGTCCACGGAACCATTCACAAATTACGCTTGGCCAATGACAGATGCTGCAGTCAATAACATGATCAGTGTGTAATTACTCGGAATAAATCAGTCTTTACTCTCTCCAGCACACTGGATAAACCATCAAAGCAACACTCCTCATTATGAAGAACTCCACCACAAGTAGAGTTTAGTTTGCAATCAGAGTGTGCTTCACCATTGATATGATTGTGGGTTTATTGTCAGAATTGATCTTGCTTGATTTTTAATTGAGTTGTCGTAGTTCAAATGCAGGTCGACACCAGAAAAAACACTAAAAGGAAATAGTTGGTTCTGTGCTTGGGGGGAAAAAAGGCAAATTTTGGAATATGGATTCAATGACTGTTTTGTCTTTCGGTTTCAGACTGGCCACTCTAAATTAATCACACCTTTTAAAACTTACAGACACACACATTCACAAATTTACATGTCAAATACAAGAAACTGGTGAAATCAAGTCTCCATAAGTTGAAGTTCTCAAGGAAGGGAGCGTGAAATTAATCTCTGCCCTCTCGCATCAACATAAATTAGCTGTTGGTGGGAGTAGTGGCCCTTGAAATATGGTTTAAGAATTCAAAGTTTCTTATTGCGTTTTCTTGTTGGTGAGGGAAAAAATTATTTTGCTCTACTAGTTCTGGTGTATTCAGACACAATTTGCTTGTCTTGTCAGCTTTGTCACTTTTTTGTTTTCTTACAGCACAGTGACCTTATAATAACTTTGTTTTGTAGGTCTTTTGTCACATCTACCAGATATGTTGTAGGTTTTAGCTTCCAGTGGTTTCTCATCAATCTGGGCAGATATACTCTTTAATTAACTTACCTTTTATGAGAGGAAATCTGAGCTTTCAGGGGGGGGAGTATTTTTTTTTCATTCGTCACCAAATAGTGGTAAATACCCAGAATGAAATCATCATAAAAAAAGCACAGGCCTCGGCTCAGTATCTGTGAAAAAAGAGAGATAGTGTCCTAAGATGCTCTCTAGTCTGAATCCATTTTTCATATTCTAACTAGAAAGAAAATCATAGGACATAAAAAGATGCTCAACTATAAGAAGGTTGTAATTCAGTTTGCCTTCCTCTATTTGCCAGCTCCTGTTGTTTGGGTTACAGACCAAAACATGTGTGTTTTGAAGTGGTTGTTAGGAAAACCCCTTTCCTTTCCATTGGTATACAGCATAATGTGGAGCTTGGCATCAGAGCTGGCTGCTAGACTGTAATTACGCGTGCGTGCGTGTGTGCGTGCAAACGTGTGTGTGTGATGGAGATTTTGAATGTTGTCTGAAATGTGTGTTTACAGTAAAATCTGCCTGTGCTTTAGATGGCCGCTGGAGCACATCACGGGGACTTCCTTTCTCATTCAACCACAACTAGACTCTACTAATTCAGCAAACATGCAGTTATTGTAAAATAAAATTTGCTAATCTGCCAGATTACACAAAGTGCATCAAAGGATATGAAC
>OMNM01014304.1:2909-28187 GCA_900302745.1 Parablennius parvicornis | reverse complement strand
CACAGCAATATGTTCAGTGACCCACTGCAGTCACTCCGTTCAGTCCTAAAAAAATAGATAAATAAATAAACCCTCCCCAAACACTCAGATTATCCACCAGAAATTCAGCTCAGGAACAAAACAACATATTGAATAAAGCCATTCATGAGATATGTTTTCTTAATGGACTTCTCTCTGCTCAAAATTGAAGAAGAAGAAAAAAAAGTTCTTCAGATACATCTTTTCATTAATATATGTCCCAGTAAAAGAAACAATACAATATCAATAGTGGATAATGGCTTTTACCATGACTCATCTCATCAGTGTGCATTACAGGAAGACTAGTGCTTCTACTGTTGTGTGCTTTCTGTGGGAGGATGCTTTCTTTTATTTTTAATGATTTCATAAAGTAAATTTACAGAGCAATTTTCCAAGTAATTATCGGAGCGATACACTGTGGTTATTACAATACGCCATCAACCCTTTTGGTTTTTGAATTTCCCTCCATCTGCGTTCACTATACTCCTCCGTTCCCCTTCATCTGTTCACTTCACCGTCTCGAGCCCAGTATCTTTACTTCGAGGTTGACGACTCTCCTCACAGCTCCTTGGCCGTTACCTAAAGCAAGAGTTGAATATGCATGAGTTCAGCCTCATAAACTGCTGCTCTCAGCGCTAAAGTCGGTAGGAAACCCAACTCAGCAGATGGGGAGGAGGAGGAGGAGGAGGTGGGTGTTCTGGAGAGGGGGGGGGGCTGGTGGATGAGAACGAAAAACTTACCAAAAGAGAAGAAGCAGCTCATTTTGACTCTTCTTCAGTGGTGGACGGGGAAAACAAAATTCTGTCCGTTCTTGCTGCCTTTGCAGAGCGAGCAGGCAGGAGGCGCTACATCCCTGGTGTTGCGACTTCTTTGCAGCTCTCTGATTCGGCTGCACGTGAGCGCTGATTTTCCTGCTTGTGTACTCCAACATGGAAGCACTTTAGTGTATGTGTGTGTGTGTGTACGTGCACACGTGTGCTTTTTGTCGAGTGTCTGTCCGTATCATTTTTGCCTGAAGCCCTGGACGGTTGCCAGGCAACTGTGGCAGGCAGCTCAGCACCGGGCCGGGCAGGAGACACCTCCACATGCCTTTGGGTTTGTTTGTTTTTTTTTTTTTTTGATAAGCGGCACAGGTCAGCATTGATACGTTACCGGGTTTGAGTCACATCGGGCTAACAGCAATCTGCAAACGGAATCCTAATTGCTCAGAGTAAATCTTTCAAAGCAGCTTTTCTGCCGCGGCATGAAATAAAAGAACAACAGTTCCATTTTAAGCTAGTTTGTGAAAGGTTACACATTTATAATTACTCGTGAGGGACAATATGCTTTGGTGCAGTGGTTAGCATTCCCTCCTCACAATTGGAAAAACCTTGGTTTGATTCAAAGCTGGGAAGCTTCCGCAAAGTTTATTACCAAAAGAGCCGATTTTGTCACTTTCTATCAAATAAAATTTATGTGAAGCCACAAAACATGTTTACCTTTGAAATCTGCCTAACACAGCTTAAAAGGTTTCATGTATAGTTTTAATATATGCACTAAAAATTGCATTCATTAAGTTTCAATTAATTTTCAGGAAGTGAAACATTTAATTTCTTTTTCATCTAATTATAGTGGTTTTAGTTTCTTCTATTTTTTGCGTTTAAGCTGGAAACCATTTTGGTTCTCTTTTAAGAGGTTATGCATGTTTTCCCCTCATTTCTTAGCTTTTGTTTTTATTATTTTAGTAATCCTAATAATTTTTATTTTTTAAAGCTGTTTTTAAAATTTTCCCTTTCTTTTTGAAGGCCCTTTTTAGCCAAGAGATAAAAGTCTTTTTGAAAATGACTGATGTTCAAATTATTTCTTATCAAATGTGTTCAAAAAAACTAATTCAAATTTATTTTCTCTTCATCCCCATGAAAATATCAAAATCCAAAAATGACAGCCATATTAAAAAAAAAATGACTTCAAATAAATGTAGTCATATATTTGGACTTTTCTTGATATAAATCGTAATTTTTCCAGATTAACCCACTTGTGGCACCAAATACAGTAAATGGGTAACATGTGCTGTCTCACGGTGACTGTTGTAGAAAGGTCAATTTGGCAGGTTATCATCGGCATCATCACTGCTGTTATACCATCGTCACCATCACTTACATTATAATCATCAACAGTAAAAGTTAATTTGCATTTCCACACACTGGAAAACATGCTGACCATCTCAGTTCCTGCCATCTGTCCCTGTGTGCCTCGCACTGACAGTCCTTTAGTACACGCTGCCTTCTTTAGTGCCTTATGTATGTTTTCCTCAGTTTCCTCATGAGGAGACACACTGATCTGGAAACACTCAGAGTAACACTGTAACTGACACACTGTTACCTCCATGTGTGTATGTTAGTTTAAGCTTTATGTTCAAGGTTGGACAGTCCACAACCCGGCAGAAGAAAACATTAATACAGTGATTGTGTTCACTCACGCAAATGATTATTTGTAGAAAGGTAGAATTATGCTTCAACAATAACAGGATGGCTTGATATTTAGTGTTTTCATTGTAGAAATGGAGCAAATAACTTGATAATGGCCAAAACACTGGTCCTAGTGAGCACCTGGGAAACTGCAGAGATGCACTAATGAAAGGTGTTTGGAATTTCATATTTTATATTAGTTTTTATGACATTGTTTACATTTTTCCAAAATTGTTTTGCCTTTATACAAATCCAGCAAACAGGTAGATGCTCCAACTGTGTTTCAATTGTTTCCAGAAAAAAATCCCTCCAATCCTTTGAACTTGTGGAGGTAAATTTGGTATCATTCCTCAATTATTTCAATATTTAACTGTTTTCTCACTTAAGACGGTATCGAGAGGTGAGATGACTCAAAAACCCTTCTGATTATAGGCATCCATTTATCCCATCAATGACATTCTTTGACATTTATTGTGATTTTGATGCACCTTTTTTGGTTAAAAAAAAATTTTTTTTTTCTTTTTTTTTAATTGCAGATAAAGGAATGTTTGTTGGAAATGCTGTACTTTTTTTTTTTTTTATTTCTTTTATATTTGGAAGCTTATAATTCATTCCACTCTAAAATTGTACATACTCCTGTCTAGTCATCCCTTCTTATTCCCAGTCTTAAAAAGATTAATTGTGTACTCCTGGTTTAAACTCTAAATCATTTGTAAACCATTTCAACACGAGCCTCTCTTTTTGATAACAGTGTGCCTTACGTCTAATGTGCCTGCTATTATTCGGTTTTTGAAGTCCTTCAGAGTTTTGTGTCACTAAAATCTGGATCCTCTGACCATGTACAGAAACTCTCTTTCGATATATCACTAACATGATGTATAGTTTGGTTTACACCAGCAGGGGCCTGAGTTGCATAGAAATATTCTCAGAGATTTGGTAAAGCCATTCCACTGATACTTTTGGGTAGTTTTAATTTTTTTTGGGTCCTTTTTTTTTTTTGAGAATTCCAGATGAATTTTGAGATTATGTTCCATGGGGTCCGTTAACTGGGAGGAATTGGAATAGATACATTAATTTGGGCAGTATGTTTATTTTAACAGCTTGTATTCTGTAGCCGAAGTCTAGAGATAGTGTGAACCACCTATAAATATCTCTTTTGATATTGTTTTCAATTTTATTGAAGTTGACTTTAAGTGAGTTTGTTTCAGTGACTCCAAGGTACTTTATTGATTTAGCGTTCCATTTGAAATTATGTGCATCTCTGATTTGTCTGGATGGACAGTAATTAAATGGTGCAATCTGTGTTTTAGCCTTATTTAAAGTATAACCTGAGTAATGGCCATCTGTAGTTTCATTAGGATTGGGAGACGTGTGTCAGGTTGTTCTAAAAACATTGTGTCATCTGCAGGAAGCCTCCTGCCTTCGTTTATGGCCATGTTGTTATACATTTTCTTTACAGTTTTATTCCATTGATTGTTGCATGAGGACGTGGGGCTTATCAGAGGTAACCATGGGTAGCCCAGGCAGAATACATCCTGAACAGATCCACCAATCCACCACATAACTAACAAAGAGAGATAGAAAACTACACTCATGGTCACTCCGACTCTGGAAGAAAACCAAGGTACCAAGAAAAAAAACCCCCAATAAATAACATGCACGCACAAGGAGAACATGCAAACTCTGCACTGATCCTGCACAGGGTGATTAAGAAACTGAGTGACAACCGCTTCTCTGAACTGTTTTCTCAAAATATGTCAGATGTGTTATGAACCTGCCCACCTCGAAAATACAACGTGTCACATTGTTTCTTCATCTAGTTGAAGGATCTAAGAAAATATGTAGTGGCTATAAAATTCAGAGAAAAAGACAAAACATTATAACTGTGACCGTTTTTCATTTTAGGCTTTTCCGGGAGCAACACGACAGGGCCGCTAGAAAGACGAACCAATTCCTAATTTGAAAAGCTAATAATATAAATTCTACCAATAAATATAATCTCAATCCATCATGTTCCATCATCACTGAAGAGCGTCCAGCTGTAGCATGATTGCATCGTGTAGCCGGATGTGTTTCAAAACTGCGTGACGTTCACTTCTTCAGTAGCTGCTCGAGTTTGAACCGCACATCGACTCTCTCGCTGGTGCAAACCATATATCTGACAAACCAGTCAGGAAATGGAGGCTTGAGGCTTTTATGGCCGCTTTTGTGCGCCGTCTCACCATCTCACCCAGTGAAGTTACAAATTACGGCTGGATAAAAGCGGAGAGCTCCGTCTTTCTTAAAGCCCGCTATAGTCAATATTTTTATGTTGCCAGTGGATCTGGTGCAGTAGTGATAAACCCACAGAGAAATGGCACCATTTTATAGCTTTATAGCTTCTTTCCAGCAGCAGAATGATTCTCACAGGGAACAAACCCACCGCTGGGTGCCGAAAAGTGAGACCGCCTCACTATCTGGATGTGTAAATTAGCATTTCGTTTGCACATGTTGATGATTGGTCAGTGTTTTTGGTTCTGACCTACTGTGGTCAAGTGATTTGTTACTGTGTTGCACCCCTAAAGATGTTTGACCCTGGTGTTTCCTTCCTCCTCATGAATATAAATCTGCCTTCATAGCAGCATACACACACTACATAAAGGATGTAGATAACTCACATGATATGTAAACTAATATGATTAGAACTTATATGTCATCTTAGCAAAAACAGTGTCACAAAAAAATTTACTTAGCACTGACCACTTCATTTGACACACATATGCCTGAAAAAGGATTTAAAAATACAGAACTTTACTAAAAATGTGAATTTCTATGGAGACTCAAACAATCCAGAACCCCCAGTCAGAGAGCATGAGAAGATTAGAAACAAATACTTTTTTTGTGACAATAAATATCAATTAGTTGCAGTGGAGTGATAAACTTCTTTACATGGAAGTAGAATTCCCATTTTTTTGTGCAAAATTTAATATAACGGAAATCCTCTTTCCCTCAAGTGATTGTAAGGTGAACTAGAGCAACGTGATTGTAAAATGGTGCATTATTTTATTCAAAGCTTTGAGCTTGCCTCAGTACATATATATGTTTATTTATTGCAAATTCATTTTGCAGTGTATCAATGTACAACTTTAAAGAAGAGGAAGGTGGGATATCCCTGAACTCTGATCTACGAATCCCCCTTCTACAGAGTCATTTTGAATCATAGTGGTGGGTAAAATTCATTCTTCAGCTCGGAATAACAAAACACGTAAATAAATCTGTTTTAAGATCCAAGCACAGCCGGCACGATGAATTGAAACACACACATCTCCCACAATTTATGTGATGCTGTGGAGTCAATTGTTGTCAACTGGACATCCAGTATTTCGACTATAATATCTATTTTGGCCAATTGTGATGCATATTCTTAACAACAAAAAGCCACAACAAAGTTATTTTGAAGTTTTTACTTTGAGGCACGTTTACCAGTGAAAATGGAACATTTTCCTTGTGTTTTGGGGGGTTTATTTTTATTTATTTTTATTTAATTAATTTATTTCAAACATGAGATAGTGAAATCAACAAAACAAAAACAACAAAATAATAATAATCCATAATACATAAAGAAAGATAACAAAATCAAAAAGACAAAAAAATTAAATAGAGGGAAAAGAAAAAAAATGCATTCATCATCATTATCATACTCGAAAAGGAGTAGAATTATAAAGACTTTTTACCCTGTAATTTGTTCCAAAGCTGTGTGTGTGTTTTTATATATCCAAAACTTCATATGAAACTTTAGGAGCTGTGCTAGCTTCATTTTAAAGTTTAAAGGTAACCTTTAAAAGTTGATTTGGTGGAAAGTTATGAAAATGGCTGTTTTGGTCATAAAGGTTGCCGACCCCCTGGTCCATACAAATCTCTGTGTACTCCCTATTGTTCATGTTTATAGCTTGTTGTTCTCTGCGTGCAAGTGTGTTTAGTTTCATTTCAAAAAAACAAAACAAAAAACAGCATCCACTACTGGTCCAACATAAAAATTACATAATTTCAGCATTTCTGTCGTTTCCGTACAAAACGTGAACTCAAATCTTTTCTGAAAGTAAAACGTAAAAAATGATCGTTTTTCACTTGGACATTGTTGTGTAAACGGGACCTGAAAGACACAACATACACACTGAATACAAAGTGTGCAAAAGTCACAGCTTCTACATTTCTACTTTTGCCAAAAAGCCGTCTCCTGACTTAATATTTCATTCTTAACACTTATTCTTTTATACGTCCTAAATATTTGTTTAAAGGTTTTTTTTTCTTTATCGCTACAAAAAACAAAACGTGTTGGTAATAAGCAGCAAGGACATTATAAACCTTTTTTTCCACCCTGTCTTGTATGTAAGTCACGTCTTCCTCCAGGTTTAACAAATGACTCGTACTTTGTGTAATATTTAACTAAACAGTTGCCTCCTGCTGGTTAATTTGACGCTGCCGTTAAAACTGGCGTTGGTTTAGGGGAACAGTGAGATTTGTGTTTGTTCACAAGTAGTGACACATGTAGCACTTTCAAATCCCAAATGGGTTGAACGCATTCGATTTTCACATAACTGCTGCCGAATTCAACTGTGCTGAAAGTGTTTTGTTTTTTTTTATGTTTTACACGTTTTTGAAACATGAAAAAAATAGTTGCAGGGCGAAACAGCTTGTTGTTACAGTTTTAAACAGTTTTAAAATCCCGTGATCTCCATCTCATAGGAACAGAGTTTGTGTGTGTGTGTGTGTGTGTGTGTGTGTGTGTGTGTGTGTGTGTGTGTGTGAGAGTGTGTGTGTGCGCGTGTGTGTGTGCGTGCGTGTGTGTGTGAGCACGCGCAATATCGGTGACATCAGGCACAGTTAGCTTTACAATTCAGAGAGTAATTCCCTGTCTGTCATCTCAATAGTGTGGATAAACTGGTTGAACGGATTGATTGATTGACACATCTCCCATGATGCTTTAAACAGTTCAGGGTCACAGGGTGCTGGAGCCAATCCCAGCTGACTATAGTGGAAGCCAGGGCACATCCAGGACAGGTCACCAGTCCATCACAGGACAGATACCGGTGCTTTGTGACTAGTTCACTTTAAACACTTGTTTTTTGACTGTAAGAAGAAGAAACCTTGTGGAGAAAGCATGTTTGCACAGGAAGAACATGCACACTCCATTCAGAAATGCTCCCAAACTGGATTCAAAGTGGTCTCTGTGAGGTGAGAGCACTGACTAAATTCAAGCACTGATAAAAAGAAATGACTGTACGGTAGTAGTGTTTTGAAGTGAATTAAATCTTGTGACATTGAATTGGGGACAGCGCAGTGATTTAGTGGTGTCATTTCGTCTTTCAATTCTGGAAATTTGTCTTTGTATGTGGAGTCTGCATGTTCTTTATATGGGCTTCATGCTGATAAGTTCTTCCTGACACTAACCAAAAACATGGATTGATTAGTACCTCTGAAGGCCCATTTACACCTGATCTATGCTCCTTCCATGTGTGATGTGTCACTTGAGGTTGATTTTTATTTAATAGACGCAGGCAGCTGAAGTTTATGTGTCTCACTCTAACACAAGGACTCTGCCATAAATCATTTCTAACGGTTTGTCCATCCTCCTATGAGCTTTGGCTCCAGCGAAGCATCTCCACCCAGAGATCTGTCACTCGCAGGGTTGTTTTTCTCTTCTTACTATGATTCTCTGCAACGCTAAGATTTACTTTTAAATACTTGAACAGCCTGACTTTCATCATCAGCAATGACATTTTTAAAGTCACTTAAAACACCTTTCTGTTTCATTCTGTTACTGAGTTTAAGCTTTAATTGACTGTCTTGACTGTATGTTATTACCTACATGCATTACTTTGTAACTAATGTACACGATGTTTATGACTGGCGGGTGTATTTCGTCAACATTATCAGTAATACAAACCTTCATGTTATCAACCCTGAGACATTTTTAAATTGACGTGGCAGATATTTATTTACTGTTTCCCACAGGGTGAAATGAGACCAGCGTGGGTGGAGGTCACATTGACTGTCCAGCTATGTCCATAAAAATGGGTCCCAAAGGATAATTTTTTTTATATACAATTAATTGCGTCAGTGAGACTGACCAGACATGGAGCAAATGACAGGTTGCCAAAACGATGGGTCAAAACAGGACAGTATTTATGTTATTGTGAGAAAAACATGGATAATCTAGGTTCATTGAGCTACTGTTTTCAGACAAATAAGTCAATGTTGAGCCATCGCATTGGAATAACAGAAAAGACCGCATAATATTATTTTTTGTAATCCTCTTTGGTTCAAAATCTTTCTATAATACACAAAAGACTGACATCACAGTATTAAAGCGAGTGTGATTTATTTTAGACCTGCAAAGTTTACCTGCGTTTAGTTTATCAACTAGAAAATAAATGTGCTTGTGTTTTTTAATGTACTGAAAGTCACACACTACTCGGCCAAATTCACTTTGATAGAGTTTTGAATTTCAAAGAACACTCAGGTTCCTCATCACTTCATATTAAAAATGATATATGCTTAATTGTTTATGCCCATGCCAGCTAAAGGGAATTTTAAGTGTATACATTTATTTTGTATGTGAAAAATCAATCCTTATTAAGTGTGTATGTATGGCTTAAATGGGAAAACTGTGATGGGATGCTTTACTGTTCCTCTAAATGTCACACACTTTGGCAGAAAAAAACTTTGAAGCCATTTCAAACATGTTAATAGCACCAACATTGAAGCTCACATCAGAAGAATCAGTATTTTGAAGCATCTGTGAGGTTTGCCATTTGAATATATGTTTATCCAAGAGATGGACCGAGTTATTTCTCTTTAAATCACCCACTCTTCCTTTTTCAAGCTGCACAATGCTGGCTCTGTTTTCTTGTGTTTCGACACAAAGATGTATTAATCATTTGCCCTAATCAAGCTTTGAGCAATGCCACGAATATGGAATCTTATTCTGACTGTGCTCCCTGTTAAGGAAACTCCTGTGCTGAGGGAGTAAAGACAGAAATAACTCAGTGTTAGCTCAGGCTACATTCACTGATTGTTCTCAGGAATAAACGTGGGAATAAACGTAGGGCTTTTTTTTTTACTGATGGGATCATGTCTTAAAAAGACATATGACTCAATTGTTTTGGAAGTCATGATTTAGTTGTACGAAAGTCGTGCTGATTCATTTGTCAGAGCATTTTTATGCAGGTTTTCACAAGAGCGTCACCATCTCTGACACATATGTCATGTGGGGAAAGTACATTACTCTTGCATCAGCGATCATATGAGGTCATGCTCAACTTTTATTCAGGTCACCTACAAACAAACCCCACACCCCCGCCCCTTAAAAAAATAAGAAAAACTACACGTTCAGGTGCTGTGATTGAGACTTGAGTGCTTTCTCAAGCAGAAACAGTTAAGTGTTTTTCCATGGTGTACTTTTGCCAAGATGTTACCTGTGATCATAGGAATGTCTGAATAACCAAGACCTGCGGTCGGATTTCAACACCACAGAAAGGCAAAATCCAACTGTGTGTCATTTAGGGATGTAATCATCCCCTTTGTTCAGTTGTTGTTTTAGCCGGGACTCTTGACATGTGACAGCAAATCCAACATTTTACTGAGGAAAAGCTTCTTCTCTACAAGAGGGATCATCTGCTGTGGGTTTTAAGTCATGAAGGGATTTCTTTTTCACTAAACCTGGACCATCAAACTGTTTTATAACTTTCTTATAAACTGCCTTTTACTATACACAGTACAAAAGTGTAAGCACTCTCATCTTTTCACTTTATTTCACTTTCCTTAAGTGAATCTATGGCTTGCTTTGTTTTGTTTTTGATGGGGTGTAAACAACATATTGAGAGACATTAGAAGAAGGCTGAGGGGCAGAACTGAGGATGGTTCAGTGTGAAACTTGTGGTCAGACAGACTTGGCTGTTGTTTTTCTTTCCTTCACGGACCCCTCGGGGTTTATAAGCAAGTCGGACCACAACTTGGTCCCTGTTGCTGCAGGTTTCATGATATCTCTTAGCGAGTAACTTTTAAAGACAGACTGTTTTGTTAACTTCACGGGATGTCTCCTTCAATAAATTGTTTTTGTCCTGTACATAGCCCAGACCAGTAGCTGCAAGCATTGCCATGCAGTGTGTGGTAGTGAGAAATATAATGCCTGTCTCTTACCAACAGTAGAAGACAGATGAAACTACATAACTCTTCTGTAGATTTACAGCCATTGCAACACAAAAGGTACACTGTCCGCCTTTCTTGTATACACAACTTTTGGGAAGTGTAAACACGCTAAACCAAATACACTGTTGCATCAGTGACTGTGGGAAGTGGGTGAAGGACTTTAATAACTTTAGGCAAACTTGTTTCTTACTAAGGGACTATGTCTAATATCACTCATGGAGCAATCCATTCCCGATTACTGTTTCCTTTCTAGTTAGGCAACTAATATGTAGATCTACGCTTAAAAAGAAAACAAGGTATGATACAAATTAAAGTCATTGGTGAAACATGGGTTCCTCTGTTGGAAGAGAAAATAGTCAAGATTGGTAATATGACTGAAGGCCTTGCTCCTCAGAAGAATATTTTCATACATAGTACTCTCTAAATAAACCCAGTCTGTTTTACATTTACCCAAAAGTGGAGCAACAGAAAAGGTACAGAGTTCTGTTTGTATTCACTTTGTGTGACGACTGGCAAGAGGACTCAGTTCTCCTTCAGGTTTCTGTTCATGCTTTGTACTGTGCTAATCAGCCCGTAAACTAAAATAGAATTGAAACTGAATAAAAACATAAACACTGCAGATCATGTGGGGCTCTCAGATCTTTACTTCTTGAATATAGAAGTTTTTACCTGGTTGATTTTGATATGTTGAGTTTTAAAACGGGGCTTGAGAGTCTTTCTGTACAGGGCATCTATGTTCTCCTAAATACATTTTTCCCCCAGGTACTCCAGTTTCATCTTACAGTCTATAAAACATTGGTAACTCTGAATTGTCTCCAGGTGATAATGTGAATGTGTTGGATTGTGTCTCTCTTTGTCTGCACGGTGATGGACTGATGATCACAGTCCTCAGGGATTGACTCCAGCAATCAGTGACTCTCGGTGAGATCAAACAGTATTGAAGAGGATGGCTGGATCAACCTTTTTTTTGTTCTCCTATACATGTGCAAATCATCCGTAGGCTTTTATTAGGCTAAGAAAAGTTCTGTCTGTTTGTGTTTTAGGAAACATGGTGGATGTGTCTGAAGTCACTACCGTGTGTTGAGGGAAACATTTACACTAAGCCACAAGAAAATAGATTGACAGAAGGTGACCTGAAGTGCTTGGTGTTTACGACGCACACGTTGAGAGAACTGCAGTAGGGATCTAATGTCAATTGTACTGAGAAAACTGCCTTTGTTTGGTGTCAGTTCCATTAGTTATCATAGTGGTCTAAGGTCACTTCATGTGCTTGTTGATTGAATCAGTGCTTATAAGTTCATTTTGAGGGCTGAGAGGAACCATTTTTGAAAACATCCTGTCTCATATGACCATCTGAAATATCTTGTCTCTCATAATAACATTACAGTATAATGCAAGGAACGAATGAGGGGCTGAATACTGCTTAGTTTAGCGTACAGCCACCATACAGCCCTGTCCTCCTGAAGAAGATGATCCATAATTAACAGCAGTAAGGGCCAGCAGCTTTTCAGCAGAACCAGAACTATATGCAAACAGGACAGACAGACTGTTTGAATTCTCTTTTCTGCAGTGCTTCCTCCAGATGTGACATCTGCCGTTCATCCAAGACTGTTAATGTCTTTTGCACATTTGTTGTGCTGTGTAGTGTTGATCTGCTTAGTGAAGTTTGGCTCCATTCTCCTGTTTGCTGAAATGGGCTCACCTCCTGGTGAGGTGTTTGTAGGTTGTAGGCTGTAGGTTTTTGTGATCTTTGCATCCTAGACACTGGATTTTATTTATTTATTTATTTTTTAAAGTTCAATTATTTTTAAGGCTATTCAACTTTATTTTTGCTTTGAAAAGGAAATTTATAGTGCTTTACATGAACAAACATAAATAGAATTTTATTTTTCTTCATTAGATTGCTAGTTCATATATCTCACGGAAGTCTGTCTTGTACTTTGCTGGTGGTTTTTGAATGTGCTATTATTATGTTGTTTTGTCACATGACCAGCTATTTTGAGTTCTCAGTAAGATTGTGATGTTTTGCAGCTTGAAGACTTCTTGTAGATGCAAAAGCATAGTACATTCACATATAATATACATTTTTAAATGCTTTAATTAGCTGGGCCATTTTTATGAAAAGAAAAACAAAACTAACTTTTTTGATTTCCCAATTTAACAAGATTTTGCTTTCTATAACTTATCCGTAACAACTCTGTATTATGAAACCTATTGAGGAAACCTGCAACCACCAACAATGTACTAGTCTAAGCAAGTGGGAGCAATTGGTATAATTTTGTGGCATCTTGGTAATTCAGAAATAATCACCAATATTTATATTTAAATGTTTAACATTTTCCGATGTAGCAATGATAAAACAAGTGTGCATTAATAGACCTTACGATATAGTTTTAATGTCTTAATCGACTAACACAACCACTGTGTTACATTGTTCATGCTTATCAGTGTTGAATTGTTCAACAGGATTGTATTGATGTCATTATCTTTGGTTATTTTATTTTGGTGTCTGTTAAACAGTCACATTGGAGATATTGTCATGATTAAGGACATCTTGATGTAGAGATTAGAGTTGTTGCCTCACAGTTCGAAGTTTCCTGGTTAAAACTGCTTAACTGGCTGGGTCTTTCTGTGTGGAGTTTGCATGTTTTTCTGATTTCGAAACTTTTCCTCTGACGTCTTGATACAAACGTCATGCTGAAGAGGTCAATCAGTCGAGGTCGAATTTCCTGTACGTGAATGTTTGTGGGTAAATATTTTTTTTTTGTGATCGATCGGTGACTTATTCAGAATGTAATTTGTTTTTTACCTAGTGATCAGATGGATGGAAGATTGTTTTCTACTGAAGCAGGGCCTAATATTTTTAGTGAAAAAATAAAATAAAATGATAAAATAATGCTGAACTTGGGTTGTAGCTGTCATGCAGGTCAAGTCATATTATTCCTTTACACTACCTTGCTATGAAGTGAGGATGTGTCTTTCTCAGTTCACATTTTTACTTTGTGTGAATTTTTCTCACAGTCACAAATTAGCTGTGGGTCAGCTTCCTGCATAAGGATTTAGTGTGAAAAAAGATTGATGAGTAAAATATTTGGTGCTGCTAAAAACAGGCTTCTGGTCTGGAAGACAACATAGGTCAGCGGACTCCACTTTCAATGAAAAATATCCAGATTTGTGCATTTCACTTCAGAATGAACGGTTGTTCCCTAATTTAGTTATCAAACATTAAGCTTGATCTGAACAGTAACAGACACCCAGCCGTTGTTTGGCAGGGAAATACTCCGTCCACGTCCATCAAAGAGGAGCCACAGCAACCAAAAGTGTAACAGAGCAGCCGTAAAAGGCGCAATGTGGCTGAGCTGATAGCTCTGCCCTCAACTAACATCAGGACCCTGATAAGACCCAGTGAAAAAAACTGGTGCAACTCTCTGTCGGCCTGCCCACTGCATGATAAACGTTTTGGGTGTGTAAACACACTGACAACATAGTGATAGAGCTGTGTTTTCCTGATGCATGTATAAAGACTTTTGTTTACTGTCAAATTGTATCATGGGAAGCCTAAATACAACCAAAGACTAATCACTTTTGTGCTGAATTTATTGAGTTTCTTGGACTGAAGGTGTGAATCATCTTTCACAAAAATACAAAACTAAGATGCAACTCAAAACAATACAATTGATCACTGAAAATGAAACCTGTATGTATGTTGAAATGTAACCAATATGCAAATCTCTTGACAAAATATTAAATGTACCAGGGATCAAAGATCTGCTTTCAGGTCAGATAATGACTAACTTATTGAATGTCAACTAGATCTACTTGTCAAACACAGACACAAACACACAAATACTAACTTTTAGCGGGATTATTTACAATGTTGTTTAGGTCAGTCACTGTGACATTTCGACGGTTCATTCTTGTCATTTTTGTTTTTTCGTCTTTGCACTTCCTCTTTGTGGTTCTGAGTATTTAAAGCTGATAACACCACCCATTTTTTTTTCATGTTTTTCTTACATCAGAGTGGAACTCAAGCAGGAGATGCTTGTCAGGAACGTGGTGAACCCAAAACTAGACGCAGAAAAAAGACCTGAGTTTAAAGGTTATTTCTCAAACGTGTGATGGCGTGGAGTCCTAGAGGGCTAGGTGAGGGCGAGTGCAAAAAAATTCCATCAGAGGTCAATGAAACAGCACAGGAGCAATACCAGGAACACAGGGAAACTGCTGGATGTCTGCATTTGGAGGCAAGTGAGGTGATCTGACAGTGCACACATGAGGAGAGGAGGAATTTATCCTCAGGGCAAGATAAGTCAGGGGAACCACATGAGGGTATTAAAACAGACGGAGCGGAAGCAATCAGACAAGTGACACACACAGTGACAGGACTCAACAAACATGTACACAAGTGTAGACACACACTGATGGAATCAATTAACATAATAACATGTTTCATAAGATGTTTTGGAATCAGAAACTTTTATGAGAACCGATTAAAATACTTAATGTCTGCCACGAAAAGTATTCTATAATATGTAATTAAACTGAACATAAATATCATTATTTCAGAGTCGTCCCAAGCCCAGCCCAATACACAACACCTATTTCAAACAATATTTCACAAAAGCAGTTTCTTAGTAGTCTCTACCACAAACTGGAATCCAAACCAGACATCACTTCACAGTTAGAATTTTACAAATAAAAAAAGTCATCTTCTCTGCCCCATTGAAAAACTGATTTGATCTTTGTGTGCGCTGTTTTTCTATTTTGCATATGCAAGTAATGAAGAAAAAATGTATTTCAGAAATTATAACTGGTGTTCAGATTTGATTAATATAGAAAGTTATTGGTCTGTGTTAGGGATGGTCTTATTCCAGAATGATGGGAGAAGGGATTGTAACATTGGTCACCATAATGCATTTGCTATACTGGACTGTTGCGGTGAAGAGGAAGCTGATCTGCTTCCCTACATTCCCATCTACGTCAATGGTAATGAACCTGTGAGTCATGAGTGAAAGTCGAGCTGCTCCTCCTCCACACTGAGAGGAGCCATTTGAAGTGGTTTGGACATCTAATTAGGATGCGCCCTGGTCGCCTCCCTTCAGAGGTCTTGAAGGCACATCCAATTAGGAGGAGACCTCAAGGTCGTCCCATGACTCCCAGGAGAGATTAAACCTCCGGTTTGGTCTGGGGGCAGCTTGTGGAGAAGAGCGAGAGGAGGTTTCAAGAAACAGAGATATAGGTCTTTCTCTCCATACAGTCACCCTCACCTCGTGTTCACTAATCAGGAAAGAATATGACTTGATTGAATAGCTTTTTTCAAACTTCACCAGTGTTGGAGATGCCCATGAGTTTAAAGTATTTTGAAGATGCATCTAAAAAATTACACTGTATCGATATGTGAAGCAAACGCTTTACATACGTGAATGACTGCATGGATGTGAGCTCCCACAAGGAAGTCTAAGAAACGTGACATATTTGAGCCATAGCTGCACAAAGAACAATTAGTAGTGTATAGCTTTATATTGATGCTCCTTCAGTCCATATTAGATTGGAATCACTGAAGAATCTAGATTGTCATCTTGATATCAATGATGTCTTTTTTTTAATTATTCTGGCAGGTGGATGCCACTTTAAGCAGCACATGGCCTGTATTCTGCTGAAAAACATGGACCCACCCACAACCAGTCCCACAACGCATCAAAATGTCCTTCCACCCCCCGACCAGGACTCCTCCACAGGACTCAACCTGAAGGAAGATGTGGTCGCTGCCTGTCTGTGCATCCACCTATACTACCAGGGAAAGGATGGAGGGGGAGGCGGCAGCGGAGGCATCAGCCCTGATAAGGTCCTCACATATCCACCTGGAGATTACGTGGCGGAGGAGCTTTGCATTGCAGCAGCCGAAGCATGCGGTGAGTCACGAGTGCATTTCACTTCTCTTGCCTGAGCAGGAACTAACCTATTATCAAAGTATGAAAAACCTTTTAAATCGTATCACCAGGTGAGGCACTTGCTCAAGAAAAATCACACACTCTGAGAGAAATCCTGTAAACAACCCAAAGGTCCAAACTGGCTCAAAAAACAAATATTGCATGTGTGTTCACAGAGCACATTACAATATGTTGAATGTGATTTCTAAAAAAAAAAAAAGAAAAAAAAAAGGTTTAAAACACGTATCCACTGCCTCCTTACTGTCAGTTAGGTCAAAGGTTTGGTTGGGAGGGGCTCTGTTGGTAGAGTGAGTCGTCTGCACCAAATGAACTGTTAGGGCAATGCCTTTGACCCAGAGTTGCTCTACATTCAGTGAAAGTAGAAGGAGTTACAGTCCCTAGTATTTACAGCACGACTGAGTAGCCACAGTAGAGGTCGAGAACCTTGCATGGCAACTGATGTCATTGATGTGTGAGCATGTGTGTGAATGGCCATTAAAGAAGGGAATTGTAGCTGCTACTTAAGGCTTGGATCACTAAAAAGTGATGGCTCTTTCAACCCTCTATACATTTGCCAAACATTTAAAATTCATACCATAATGGGAAACTATGTGTAAAATGGGTTACTAATGCACAAAACATTCACTGGTACATACTTGACATAGAGCAGAGTGCTACACGAATCCATCTCAAATTCACTAAAATATTCAATTACTGATTGTATGTCTAATATTATTGACCATCTAATCAAACAACGGAGAAGTTCAGAGAGTCACTGAAACAAACTATAGATGAAAATGTGAAAAACAAACAAGGAAAAAGGTCCCCAGCTCCCCCGTGTGATCGACGGCTTCAAAGAACTGTGACTTGTTTCGTTCGCCACCAACGCGACGTAATTGACCATGAATGTAAAGTGTACTGAGACTGTTGGAGTGGTGATGTGGTATGCAAGTGAAGTCCATTTATGATATGAAACTACAAATTGCAACCAAAGATGAAAAACACATTCATATTAGTCTCCATCAACTCACAAGAAAGATTTCAGTTCTACAACTAGACCTTTGGTTTGAAGCCTTGGAACTCTGACAGTATAGGAAGTGAAAGTCTCCAGTGACAGACCTCTTATGTGCCACTTTAACATTACATTCCTGTAAGCTCCTGTGATTATAGTAAACAGTGGAGCATCTTGTTTCCAAGAAGTAGATATTGTATATAACTTGATTAAAGAGCTTTAGAAAAAATCTTTCTCAAGTGTGTAGTAAAAGCTCAATATGATTCTTTTTATATTAAGATGACAGTTTCTGATGTTATGCGATTTAAAAAGGACGGTCTTGCACTATAGCTCCATGTTGCATTAGAGCACCTAGAACATTAAAATAAAATGTAGGCAATAGGAAATGATATTCACAACATAAATAAACAAACAATTGACCCCTTATAACAGGTTTATTCCAGTAAAGGAGCTGGTGAAAGGTTATCTTTAGACAAATGTTATGAATTCAGCTTGGTTCCCAACCACATCCTCAAGGCTCACCAGGGACGATTCAGAGCCAGAGCTGGCACTGCTGACCAGTCTGTATGGAAAGAATGAGAGTATGGGAAATAAACTTGACTTGAAAAACAAAACTCACAAAAACAGATTAGCGGAGAGTTATTCTTGTAAATTGATTATATTATCAAATGTCAAAGACCTACAGTCCTTTAACTTCCTTTCTCCTTGTGGCTCCACAGAGTTTCTCTTGAGTGCTTCAATTCCTTCACATAGTCCATAAACTTAAAATTGCCTCTCGGTGTGAGTGTGTGAAAGCCTGAGTCTCTGTGGTTTGACACACAATTCACAATAGATTTAGCACAAAACCCAAAATTCAGCTGTAGTTCTTATACTTATTATGAGCGACAAACTCTCCTTTGACTTTTTATTATGCTATTTCAAACAGATGTACAAAAATGTAGAACATACACTTGAGGTCAAAACGAAGTTCAGGTGAGTCGTTAGACTGCAGTCACACGTGAAAGCAAAAAACATACAGTGAAGGCTTTTTTCACACGTTCATGGCACACAAAGGAAGTTGCAGTTTATGTCACACATTCTTGATGCTCTCCTTAAAAAAATAGTTTGTTCTACGGTAGTGTTTGGATTGCAGTAATTCAGATTATAAGGAAGTAACAAATGTTTGAAGTTTTTTTCTTTTAACTTTCTTTTATTTTCTTGGCTAAATATCCATGAAGACAGAAATCCACTTGATTGATCTTAGTCAGTCTACAGGGTGTCTTTATTCTGTTGCATTCTGATAAACAGATACATTCAATGTTAATGGTCCTATATAATTTGTCTTTTCCAGTGAAGATATTTATAGAGCTGCTTTCGGAATGATTGCAATGTGTGTCATGTGAAAACAGAGCTGCAGTTGTTCGACTGCCTTCTTTCTTTAAATCCAAACAAGGAAGTCGTCTTGTCTCATGTCTGGTTCCACCTGCCACCTCTGTCTTATGCAAAGCCGTTTGAGCACTTCCCTCTGGAACTCATTAGCCATGTTTTCATCCTCCATTCATGTGTTTCTTTTAACTTTCTGATTTCTTTCCTGTATCCTACCTGTCACTCCGATTTTTTCACTCATGGTTTAACCACAGTTAATTGAGGTTTTCCTGGTTTGGTGAATCTTCACACCTCCTTTGTCATGTGGGTTGATCAGATATGAACCACTAAGATCTAATTCTCTCATTCATATTGTTGGAAGGTCGAGGTGACTTGCTTCATGCAGGCTGAAAACAGATGTATTTACTATCTCAGGTGTTCTTTCTGAACCGGTTGGACTCAGAGAAAATATTGTTCTCACACAGCAATAATGTAGGAATATAGTTGGTGATCATGAGATGTTGTCTTACATTGCTTACCTATGGGTAAATGCACATCATAATGCAGTGTGATTAGTTAATGGAATATCTGCTTTGCAACATGCTAGAAGGTTGGTTTTGCATTGAGATCGCCCTCGTTAGTACTTCCCCTGTTGTGGTTGAGCAGACTTCCTCTCAGGCACCATCTATCCTCAATGCTATTGCTTCACTGACATGAGTGACGACAATTTTTTTTTTTTTTTATCCTCGACTGCCACTTGATGCTGTCTGATGAAGCACCCGACTTATTTCTGAGCTTATTTTGTGAAGACCAAATATGGATTGTGGTAAAAGTCCCAAAAAATATACACCAACGAATGAGATCAGAGTCGTAACAAATCTTAATTTGATAAGAAGACGTAGAAAAGATCACACTGAGGTTGTCATAGTGTGATCCAGTTGTCTCATAGCTCAGAATGAATGTCTGAGAATGACACGCTCTGGGTAAAAAAAAAAAAAAAAAGTCCAGTTTTTTACTCTTGATCACAACATTATATATTGTCATAGCTCTTCTGATTGTAAACCTGAACATTATGCTATATTGAGTATATTCACAGAAACACCAACTAACTAAGACAGTGTTTGTACCAATTGACTAAACTGTATTTAGTGCGGGAGGCTTGTCTTTTACACCTTCTGCTCTGTGACTCTGAAAAGCCACTTGATTAGTAATAAGTAGTAATTAGTAATATCACTATTTTAACATTAACTGTATATCATCCCAAAACATAAACTGTGAGTATGTCTGTGCTTTTTTGGGGGGCAAACTGATCCTCTTCTAGAAGGCCTGATCAGGAAAGTGGCCAATTGCTACGACAATAAAGTTGTGAACAGCTGCTACTATTTTGATTTAAACTTAATAGGTTTGATTGTAGCGTTTACAATTTTGACTCAATATGAATGTATAGCATTCGTGCAGAACAACCTGATCACATTGAGTTTTTTTATGTTCAGAGAAATATATTTACTGGCAAGCAAACCTTTAAATGGCTTGAGTCGATCATCAATAACTGCTTTCATTCTCTCTCCAGGGATTGGTCCATTGTACTTCAGCTTATTTGGCCTGATGAGGGAAAGCGACCGGATATGGTTTCCCCCGAATCACATCTTTAAAATAGACCCAACAGCCAATGAAAACCTGCACTTCAGGATCAGGTAGACTGTGATGTTGTATTGGTTTTTGCATTTACCTTATCTACCATAGTAGAAAGTAATGACATTAAAAAAAATCATGTTTGCATTAGAGAAGAATTAAACTTTTATGTTGCAACATTGATCGGCTTTAACAAGATTGGTTGTTAAACTTAAAAGGAAGCGACAACACATGAAATAGGGGACTTGAACATTGTAATGGATGGCAAAAATGACTAGACAGATGAAACAAGGGGAAGATTAAACCACAGGAGGAAAAGGGTCTGGTTAAACATAACATCTGCAAAAGGAAGAACTGGAAGCCGCAAAGCTAAATGTAGCATCACAGTTGGAACTCTCAGCGCACAGCAATACAACATTTCCCATTAATGTCCCTATTTATAAGACATTCTTAACGTTGTCAACTTGAAGAACAGAAACAGTGTTTATGGGGGAATAATGTAAAACTCCAATTAGGCCTCTGTTGTACAATAGGGGGCAGTGTTGAGCCACATTAGGAACAGTCTGATTTATAAAATGTCAGTCCAAAGACTGTTGTTTGGTAGTCACAGTGGTTCAAACTGGGTTCAGTGGGTTAAAAGGTAGGATTGCCCCTGCTTCCTATGTAAATCACACCACAATGAAGCAGCCAAGACCTCCAGACAATGTTTTATTCATGGCTTCTGCTGCTTCTTTAAGTGGCTCAACACACCATCTTGTGGCGCAAACATGTATTGCAAGAAAGAAATGAGTTGGTCCAAGAGATGACTGTGATGCCTTGCTTCAATCCTTATGCGGCTTATGATTTAGGTTTTTATTTAACTGATAATAAAGTAAAATATTAAATTTTGTTATGTTGTAATCTGGGTACATTGCAGGATATGTTCATATTCAGATTGGCTAGTGTCAAGAAATTAAATTTGTATTCCCAAATGAAAAACATGTTTTTTGTTTCAAACGTGTCAGTTCTTTAATCTTACATTCCTCTGCTTCACTGAATATTCTTTTATCGCTACTTCTGTCCAGATACTATTTTCCTGGCTGGTATAACAGCAGCAAATCATCCTGTGCTCATCGCTACGGCATGGCTAAAGGGATGGAGAGCCCCGTGATGGATGATAGTGTCATGACGTACCAGTTTTCACAGGTTAGTCTTAGTTTTTCCATATAAAAACAATATGACATTACTTTCTGTGTGAATCAGTTGCTCCAGTTTTTACCTTGTATTTTTCTAACATAGCAAACCAGAGGAAACCCCACAAGGTCGATGCCTCTTCCTGGTTGCCCCTTATCCGTTCTCATTTCTAATGAGATCTGCAGAACTGTTGGGAGATAAATGTCTTTGTTCTCGTGTTTTTTTTGACTGACTGTCATCTTGTCCATCATATCCGCCCATTCGTTTATACAAGCTGAGAAAACAGGAAGTGAGGTAGTCAGAGTTTTTAAGAAGCACAAAAGGGACACAAGGTTTTGTCAGGGTCCTCTCATAGTGCTCCTGTGTATCTGCTGTGTGTGTGTGTGTGTGTGTGTGTGTGTGTGTGTGTGTGTGTGTGTAGGGGGCGATGTTAATATACATTTTCCGTTAATAGTTTATGTTTTCGCTCTTCCCAGCATGATAATAAAAACACACACACAGCTGTGTGTCACTGACACCATGAACCTATATGACAGCTGACATCAAGAATTTTTGTTCCACATACTAAACTGATGTACATAATGTACATCATGAGTTCATACAGAATTAAATCAAAATAAAATTAGTTTTGGATTTTAAGCACATGCTTTGTATGTACATCAAGATTTTGTTTGCCAAATAAATCATCACCATCTGGAAGCCACAAGGCTTTAATCTACTCTGGAGAGCTCTTCTGTGATTGTTTTTTCTGCCCTTTCATCTTTAATTATGATTAGCTGTTAATCTGAGCAGCTGGAATGAGACCAATGTCTGCCATGTGTTTGTCTTCCACTGCCCCATCTGAATCAATTTCTCTCCCTCAATCATATCTTATGTTTGCCTTACTTATCCAGTGGCGGAGTGACTTTCTGAACGACTGGGTTCATATTCCAGTCAGCCATGAGTCCCAGGAAGAGTGTCTTGGGATGGCTGTGCTGGATATGATGAGACTTGCCAAAGAGGGCGGCCTGTCTCCTGTCGACATTTACAACGATACAAGGTTGGTTCAGACACTCTTGACTGAATTACATAAAGACAAAAGTCAACTGCCAGTGTGTTTTATAATTTGCTAAAAAAATACTCCTGATTGTATGAAAACAAACATGTCCATCTGTTTGGTTTGAGTCCAGTTTTTTTTTTTTTTTTTTTTGAGGTTTCAAGCATTGGGATTTACATATGCCAAGAGGCAATATTAAAGTCTAGTTTCCTGTTTCAATTCGGTTTCCTCAAGGCTTTGAGATTTTTCATGGTTCATTCACATTAGAAAAAGCATCTGAACTACCACAAGAGAACAGGAAATTACAGAATATACTGGAGTCCAGAACAATTTTGAGGGACCTCCTCAATTTAGAAAAACTTTTAAAACAGTATCAGCACTTTTCTTGTTAATTCTGAATTTATAGGACTATTACTGTGTTGATGGACAAAAGCATTTTCTAAATTACTTATGAAAATGACAGAAAATGACAGTTGGAGGACAGTTCAGATTGTTAATACAACAAAAGCAGTACATATTTTCTAACTTTGTTTGTTGTATCATTCTCAGTATTTTCTACTGGATTCAATCACATATGCAGTCACTGTTGCCCAATCCCATTGCAATAATCAAAATTTTACATACAATGCTTGTTTTCACCTCACTGCTCATGTTGCAGTGAGTGTGAATATTCATTTCGCTGCAGTGTGACAGGCTGCACAGCGAGATTCATTACGTGTGTTCATGAGACTGAATCAAATATCGCAATCAGAGACTTTCCTTGTAACTGCTCTCCCACTTTGGTGGCCTCCCCGCTTTCAGCTACAAGTCCTTCCTGCCAAAGTGCATGCGAAGTCACATCCAAGAATACAACATCCTGACGCGCAAGAGAATCCGCTACCGCTTCAGGAGGTTCATCCAACAGTTCAGCGAATGCAAGGCCAGCGTGTGCAACCTCAAGCTCAAATACCTGATGAACCTGGAGATGCTGCTGCCCTCGCTCTACTCGGAGCGCTTTCAAGTCACCGACCTCTCCGCCCGAGAGGTGACCATCGTCGTCATGGGCAACAAGGGCATCTTGTGGTCTGAAGGGAAAGAGGAGCCGGGAGAAGAGGAGGTGAGGGCCAGAAGACGGCTTCATGTTGACTTGATAATGGCTATTAACATCACACAGGTTGGGGTGGTCAAGAGTAATTCTTACCAGCAGATGTTTCATGTGAGTTTTTGTGTTCATCTAATGAGAAAATGCAAAGTACTAGTTTGTACTGATTTTGTGTTTTTAGGAGCTGAAGACATACTGTGACTTCCCAGAAGTGATCGACATCAGCATCAAGCAGGGCAACAAGGAGGGCTCAGCGGAGAGTCGCGTAGTCACACTCACCAGACAGGACAACCAGATCCTGGTATTTATACATTTTTACTGCTGGTACTACTTCAACATTTGTCATCTACTTACTCTGAAAACTGAAAAAGAAATCTGAGCGATATTGTGATGGCTCCTCATTATTTTATAAAATCATTCTAGAAAAACAGGCAACATTATGTTCTCATTAAAACCAAAATAATAGTAATAATAACAATATTTATTATCGTATTATAAATAATACAATAATAAAACAGTAAAATATTACAACAACATATAACTGTGTGGAAAAGCTATTAATCAATACATTTCTTTATTTCTGTAAAAACAGTGACTTGTCCTAAATTGACTAAACATTAAATAAATAACAAACAAAAATGAACAAAACTCCGATTGAGGAATTCTTTCTTTCTGCGTGTGTCTTGGTGTGACCTTCAGGAGCTGGAGTTCCACTCGCTCTCAGAGGCCCTGTCCTTTGTGTCGTTAGTCGACGGATATTACCGCCTGGTTGCGGATGCTCATCACTACCTGTGTAAAGAAATTGCTTCACCCAGGCTCATGGAGTGCATTCAGAGCTACTGCCACGGCCCCGTGTCGTGAGTTTCACACTCACACTCACACTCACATGCACAAACTCATCACGTGGCACATGAAGCTGCATCGGTCTCATAAACAAAGGCTCTATTGTGTGTCTTTGATCACAGGATGGAGTTTACCATCGGGAAGCTGCGTCGCTCTGGTAACCACCAAGGCTTGTATATACTCCACTGCAGCCCTCGGGACTACAACAAATACTTTATGTCTTTTGTAGTCGGGGTAAGTACAATACAGTGTCACTATTGATTTGAATATCTATGTTTAACCCATGACTTTACATGTCACGCCCAGATCTCAGCTTTACTAAGTACCAGACTGTACTTTATTACCAACAAAGAACAATAGGGGTGATTGATTTATAAACTTGCATTGAAGTTGTTTTAAAACATTGAATTAAAAAGCTAATGATACATGACAACATTTTAATTTTATTTAATGTTTCATTAAGCGATAACTAGTCACTTCTAATGTGATTTATGGTGGGTTTTACATTCCTTAAATAAGCCCAATAAGGACCAAACTAATCTGGTAGAATCCGTACAGTCTACTGTGAGGTCTAT
>OMNM01014273.1:18112-29164 GCA_900302745.1 Parablennius parvicornis | reverse complement strand
TCCCTCTCCCAACATCCAGATTATAGAGCATCTTCCTTCACTAACATCCAGATTATGGAACATCTTCCTTCACTAACATCCAGATTATAGAGCAACTTCCTTCACTAACATCCAGATTATTGAGCATCTTCCTTCACTAACATCCAGAATAATGAGCATCTCCCTCCACTAACATTCTGATTATTGAGCACCCCCTCCACTCACACCTAGATTATAGTGTCTCCCTCTACTAACATCCAGATTATAGAGCATCTTCCTTCACTAACATCCAGATTATGGAACATCTCCCTCCACTAACATTCTGATTATTGAGCACCCCCTCCACTCACACCTAGATTATAGTGTCTCCCTCTACTAACATCCAGATTATAGAGCATCTTCCTTCACTAACATCCAGATTATGGAACATCTTCCTTCACTAACATCCAGATTATTGAGCATCTCCCTCTACTAACATCCAGATTATAGAGCATCTTCCTTCACTAACATCCAGAATATTGAGCATCTCCCTCTACTAACATCCAGATTATAGAGCATCTTCCTTCACTAACATCCAGATTATGGAACATCTCCCTCCACTAACATTCTGATTATTGAGCACCCCCTCCACTCACACCTAGATTATAGTGTCTCCCTCTACTAACATCTAGATTTTAGAAGGCCTTCCTCCACTAACATCTAGATTATTATATTCCTCCCACTAGCTGGTACAACTGCTGTCACAGTAACTTGAGCTTCGTAACATGTCATTATGGCTCCTTTGGTCCAGTTTACAGGGGAAACAGCAAGAACAATAGATTTTAACAGAAAATTGGGGAAAATTAAACTATCAAGTTAGATTCCATTTTTATGATGAAGGAAGCGAAAACAAGAAAACATTGATGTGTTGTTTTTTGCAGGCTCATCAGACAATATCAATGTGTGCTTATGACACAGATTGGAGGAACTCAGTTTTTCCAGGCAGACAATGGGACCTTCTGAGGTTTTATATAAAGGACTGTGTTCATGCAGGTTTGAGGAAGTTTTATGATTCACTGTGCTGTTTTAAGAGCTATTTTTTACTTGTGCCCCTTCACACACATTTCAAAGACCAGAAGCGTTAATTTACAAGGGACTGATTAACAAACAACTTCCTTTAAGACGTTTGATTCCTTGTTATGCAGGTGAAGTATGACAGTTTTTATACATTTGTGGTGTAGAGATTTAGTTTTACATGTCTTTAGAGAGAATCAACTAAATCTGTTGTTCAAACTTGAGGACAGACACAATGTGAAAAGTAAATGTATGTCTGAAAAAGGCATAATATATGCATTTTCACTAAAAACACATTTCAATCTCTTTGTATCTGGCGATATACAGCCCAGTTAGATTTAGGCATTCTGTACATTGACGTTATATTAGTGCCCGTCTACACGACAATGCTGTATCAACATCTCCACAACTCTCCACTCCCCGAGCTTTTCCACAAAGTTGCGTTTTCATCTGTTTATATGGCGAGGGACTCGGAACATTGTCAAGAAGTTCCATCTTGGGAGCTATTCTCAAAAAGTTGCATTCTTTGTTGTCATGTAAACTAACCCCAAGATGCAACAAGATTTAGCATTTTCATTTGAAAACGTGTAAACGGGCCCTTAAACCTTGAATGTTGACAGCAGCGAAGGCGGCTTTCTTCTGTGTGCAAAGAGGTACTGGATATTTTTATTGTGTCTTTCCTGGGGCAAAAAAATACAGTGAAATGTTATAAAATGTCCCCATGTTGTAAACAAATCACAACATATGACACGATTTTGCACTTATACTTTATTCAGCTCTTGAATATGCAACATGTTGTGATGTTTTCGTGTTGGGCGCTACAGAACCACCGTCTGCTGTTTGTTTTTAAAAGTTCACACTCAAAGCTCAAAGAGGAGCCCTTCATTGCTAAAACATGTAGGATGTAGGAATCTTCAAGACTAAGACACTTAACTGATCCTCCACTTTACCATTTCGACTCTCAAGTATTCACACATGACATAAATACCACAGCCTCAGAGTGGGAGTGGAACCAGGTAATTCTGGGAGGTGGCAGTGCGTCAGACCAAACTATTTTCAGGCATCACTTAGAACTGCCTCAATGTTTTCTGAGCTCACAGTGCTGAACATACTCCATCTCCAGCGTGTCCAGTCACCAAACCATAAGCTGGTTCTGTTCTGTGCACTGGTACAAGAACAACACTCAAACCTCTGCATCACATCAAAAGACGTCAGCAATGTTAGTATGTTTTTATAGGTACTGAAAAGAAGAACTAAACCAACAGGGCTCGGGTGAGGTGAGGTATTACATAGGATCCATTTGGATTGCATCCTCCTCTTTCAGAGTATCTGAGTTCAAGTTTTCAGTTTTCAATTAACTGAGCGCTGATGAATTCAGACCCTCGTTGGTCAGACTATGACACAGGACAAAACGTCCCCACTGGTCTGTTGTTTCCACAGTAAGACCCTATTTATGTAACTATGTCTCAAATTAAAACTTTTTTTTTTTAAATGTCAGTTTTGACATAAATGGCAGAAATGCTAAAAATGATGTTATTTTCAGGTTTGGCCACAAGTGGGTGCTGTTGGTTGTTTTTGTATTTAAACCACAAAAACAACGCACGAAGAACAATATGTTATAAACATTAACAATGGGACGACAAGAATATTCATATAAACAGACGACCAAATTGTATTGTTATTCCGGTGACAATCAAATAAACTATCAATTCCCAGGAGAACATGGACTGGGAGTCACGACACTCTGGAAGAAACATTGTACTAGTGTGCAGAAGAACCACTGCTATGGACGTGATGCGCAGTAGCAGGGTTTCCGCAACCGACATAGAAACTGATCACAAGCGTTTTCAAATAGTTCCAACTTGGGAGCCATTTTCAAAAAGTTGTGTTTTCTGTATTTTCAAGCACCGTTGGCGCATAAATTGACACAAACAAACTAATATGAATGTTTTGAGTTTTCCCTTGAAAGCCCTGCATGAGTCCAGAAACCTGAACTGACGAGGTCGAAGCCTCAGTTTGACCTACAAGGCAAGAATTCAGACCAGAATAAATTCCATAGTTTAGAAAGTAAAATAATACAAAGAACTGTAACCTGTCAATGGCATAACGCGTGGGAAGAACAGTCAGCAGGAGTTCCTTCAGCTGCTGATCACATCTCTGAAACATCTGCTAACAGAGCTAACAGAGTCTGAGGAATCATCTCAACTGTAAGAACCCATCAATTCATTAGAAACAACACATTTTAAAAGTACTGTTTTCTTTGGATTCTCTGTGAACTCAGTTTTGTGCACTTGGATGTTTGACGTCTGTGTTTGGCTGCCAGAGATCAGAGAGCAGGTTTTCAAAGTCTTTCTGAGAAACAATGTGGGGGAGCCCCGGGGAAACGGGTTGGGAACCAGTGAGGAGGATGGCATGAGCCGCAGCTCGTTCGGTATGAACATTTGTCCCGCTCATGTGTCACAGAACAGGTCTGTGAATCCCTGCTAATTCTGGCCTGCTCATGTTCAGGAAAACAAAAGCCTTTGGTGCAATAGATCAGCTCAGAATCATGTGAGAATACGAAGCAGAGATCCAGACAGTGTTTTTTCTTCTTTTTTTTTTAAAGTTAAAAAACACATTTGTTTTGACTGGGAGGATGAGATTTCATGTCGCTGCTGACTCAGAAACAGGAATGTGGGTGATGGCAGCTGTTGGCTCAGAGAGACACTCCTGCAGCTGCTTTGGCCCAACACATGATACAATAAACGGATCGTTTGGCCTCGAACTCTCACACTGCAGCCTCCATGCTCCTCACAGGCAGAAACAAGATGAAATCAACATTCAGGGAAATGGAATACAAACAAATGGGAAATTTTTATTTCACAATAAGTTCATTGGCGTTTTCGTTGTACCCACCCGTCCCCCAACAAATAAACAGCAACAACATGATGCCTTTACAAACATATTTTTTTACATAGATTCACGTGCACCTGCACCACCCATAATTCCACCTTGACCAGGTCATTCAGCAACGAGTAGTAAGTTCATGTTAGGGTAAAATAAAGTTAAGGATGTCTCCTGATGCTTACACTTTTAATGGAAAAGCTTAACTATGCTGACTAATCTCTTTTTCTAAGACATAGAAATGTTATACCCCTTAAGATTAAGAGGCCTTCACGACCCCCCATGAATCCTTGTTGCTCCTTGGTTGGAAGTCACTGCCATAGACAATGGAATAGGTAACCTTCTCCTTTACACATTTATTGCTTAAATCAGACACATGATGGAGTTTAAGGACTTATGTACATTCTCATGTATTCCAACACATTGAACCTTCGTGTTTATTGTTTATTTTTGTGACTTGAATTTTTTAGCAATTTTAAAGTATGTGATTTTGCTCATTTATTATACTGTGGTACCTATGTAATCTTATATAACGTTCATTTTTATTCTTTGTACCTTTTCAGCTCAATTTCTTTTGTAAATTAGGTTTTATAAGAGAACATTCATTTTTACAAGAACAAATTACCATTGTGCATTTTAATGTAAACATATTGTTTGTCTATGCTTTAAATGTAAAGATTTAAACAGATACACTGTGTTTTTACTAAATGTCAGAATCTGACTTTTTCCTACAAAATCTGACCTCAATGTCAGACACTTTTCCCTCAGAGTTCTTACAGACTTCTGACTTTTTTCCAAATCCTATTATCGTCAAATTTCTGATCCTTTCCCTTTGAATTCTAATTTCAATCTCAAAATTATGAGCATTTTCTAATCACATTAAATTTATAATTTCCCCCCAAGATTATGACTTCTCTCTGATCATATCAAAGTCAGAATCTGACTTTTTTCCTCAGTTGTTGGGACCTGTTCATCTAATACTATAGTAAGATATTCGAGTCAGAATTAAGACTTTTTCTCCCTCATATTCTACATTTTCCTAAAGTCAAAGTTCAGATTTTTTCCTCATAATTCCGGAGTTTGGCATTTTTCTAAGATTAAAGTCAGATTTGTGATCCTTTTATCTCTGAGTTATAACTTCAATCTCACAATTCATTTTTGGAGGTCAGAATTCTGACCTAAATTCTAATCAGATCAAATTAATAATTCAGATTTCCCTGCTCAGGATTATGACTTTTTTTCTAAATCAGATAAGAAATCAGAACTCTCTGAGTTTTTGATGCCATTTTTTTTTAGCTGCGTTGAACCTCTTCAGAAGTGTCGGAGCCTCAGAAACATCCTGATAATCCCTCGGGTCTAAAAATAATCCATCCGTGTTTCATTTATCACGAGAAGCCTTATCTCTAAATTGACCCAAACTTTAAGAGAATGACAACAATGTCATCCAATCAAATCACAGTATTTCTTGCTATCAACTGTAGTCCGCCAATCACAGCATTGGAATCTGAATAACTCCCGCCCTCGTGATATGACGCTGAGGCGGGCTTCCTGTGGCGTCTGGGCGCTCGCTGCGTTCACTCAACTCTTTCACGTTTAGTTCTATATAACTGATTTAAGTCACTATGGAGCGCACAAGTCTTCTAGTTGGTGATTTCACAACTTAACTCCATCGGAGGACGTGTTCCCACCAGTTTTGGACTGACAGAAGTTGCTGCTGGAGAAGAAAAAGTCGCCTCTCGGCCCGTTTGTCTGTGGAGTTGAACGTGAGTTGAATCCGTGTAACGTTTTTCCCTCATTATCACGTTAATCTGCTCAAAAAACTACATTTAAAACCCGAGTTATCGAGGACACGCGACTCCTTAACTTTTATAACTCTTTGGCCTGTTTTCTTGGGTCACTTCCATCTAAATTCATTCATAAAAGACAGAAGCGGTTTAAAATGAGACAAACCCACTTGTTTTTAGCACGTAGCTAGTTAGCTTCTCCAATTTAGCAAAGTTTGAAGTTTCAATGTTTTGTTGAGAGATCAGTCAAAGTACACACTTTAATCACTTGTCTGTTTACAGCTGCAGATTAAATGTAGTACTGGGCTTCACAGTGCCAATCCTTTCTTTTATTTCCTCTTATTTCCCTCTAAACATTGCAGATGCTCTTCACCTGATAAGCCACTGGCATCCTCTCAACAATGGCAGAGAGCTTCTACAGGCTGGAGGATGAAGCCTTCCCCAGTTTCCTGTGCAGGTCTCTGGACAGCACCAGCGGCCGTGCCACCCTGGAGAATGTGAGCCTGGGTTCAGGCCCTGGGCTGCCAGTGGCTGCTTCCACTGTGGCTAAAATTAAACCCCAGAGCGACAACAGGTGGGAGCACTGTGTACAGTTGTTTGCAGCTTTGGGACAGATGTGGATGCTTGTAGAAAGAAATTTCCATGCATCACTGTGATGCAAAGTACGACCCAATTCCTGCCCATTTTCTGCTCATGAGTGATATGACCCATATCCGACCTGTTTTTTGACCATGTGAATGTTGCAATTCTGATTCTGCACATCAGACCCAGGTCTCCATCATATGTGGAACCAAATCATATATGTGTCTGATGTCTTTCAATGCAGCTGCCAATTTCACTTGTTTTGTAAGTGAAGTTTGTCAAAAAGCAGCAGTTTGGAACAGGTTCTTCAAACTACGTGAACATTCATTGTAGCATCAAATTGAGGCAAATTTTTGTTGTTTTCTGTCTTTTAGATTTCCACAAAACTTATTTATATTTTAAAAAAAAATTGCCTTTGAATTTTTAAGCAATGTGGTCACTACAGTTCAGCATTAATTTACGAGTTCATGATTTGTCTGTCATTGCATTTGAATCCAACATCTTTGCAGTTTCAGCTGATGACAAGCGGCTCTTTCTTTTCTGATTCTTGCTCGAGGATGTTTATGCTGAGTCGGCAGGCAGCTGCTGAGTCTAATTTTGGAGCATTGATAACAATTTAGAGCATCTCCAATCAGTTACTGTGTGTGTGAACGGCCCTGTATGCTTCTTCTGCAGAGATCCTGTTGAAGTGTCGTATCTGGAGGCTGTCGCCGCGCCACCGCCTGCCGGCGAACCGCCCCGGTTCGCCCTCAGCTTCAAAGACGACTTGTAAGTGTTGAAACATCTTCAGCTGACTTTACAGGCTCGGGCGAAGCTGAGTCTGAATAATGTGGAAAGAAAGCTTTATCTTTTAGTTTTCATATCGTTGATTTCTCTCTGTGATGGCGCTGCTGTGATTTTCTTTTTCTATTTAGTCTTCCATTTAAGGAGGCTTAAGGAGGTATTAAACTCTTTCCATTGACTGTCAAAGGCTGATTAGTTTCACTTTTTCCACCAGCACTGTTTATGTTTTAATCAATATATGTAGTAAAGACTTGAAAACACTCCGACACCCAAAATTTAAATGTTTACACATACTTTTCCTGTGTATGTACAATCATTACGTACTGCTTTTCACAAGACTCAGTTGTAGTTGAACACTGCTCCAAACTTGAAAATATCAATCTCACTGACGATATAATCTTTGAAAGTTTATTTAATTGGGGACTTTTGGGTGCAGCAAGAATTTGCCAAAAGGATTTTGATCACATTCAAACCAATTTAAATGGAGCTGCTGCTTTTGCTTAACTGCTCCTGAAAGTTATTAAAATTGGATTCATGTTGAACTTGTTGTCATTTTGCAGAGTAATTGTTTATTTTCATAAATATTTGAAAATATAGCTATTGTCATCATGTATATTCTGCGCCAAAACAAATAAAACTTTGTTTAAATTTAAAGGTTATTATGACTCTATCTTACCTCCGCATCTCACTGGAGATGAAGCTGGATTTTATGTAGCTCCTGAACTAAACAGTGTTTGATGCCCCTGCTGACGATATTTCTATTTTAGGTGTTTTGGGAGCATTTCCAGCTCTGTTGTTGGAGTATCGTGTGATGTATAGATGATCGGCCTTTGACACAGGATGACGTGTCCTGCTGGTTTGCGTTACAGGGACAATGCAGACGACTTCATCGCAGCCCACCGCCTCTCAGACATGCTGCTGAAGATTAATCTGGAGGAGAGCGCCTCTAGAAACAGCAGCTCCATGCAGGGCCTCCCTCCCCTGCAGCCCGGCCCGGTCTGCGGCCGGCCCACTGAGCTCGCTACAGGTAAATGATCACCTCCGGACTCCAATCAGCTTCTCTTAGGTTTAACTTGGTATAACTGGTGTTTTGTGAAATGTTCTAGAACTCTTAATGACAGAGAAACTTAAGCTGTTTTATTGGAGATGTCAGTTACAGTATATAGAAATGAATAATTCTGAACCCACTCTTACACGTAATGTTTTTTTTAGCGTGTGGATTATTTTGTATTGATGGTGTCAATAAGCATTAATGTCATTAGTGCCTGTTTGGGTTGGTGTGTATAATATTTGCTATTCATCATAAGAAATATGAAATTGTTTGTATGTGGAGGCGTTGGCGTGTCATTGATGCCGATGGACTCGTCCTTTCTTTTGTTTTAGATCTGTCAACGGGACTGCTGACGTTTGCACAGTGTGGTCATAAAGATGTCACGGACATAAAGGTGCCACATTTCCTCCATAGATTGATATTATTTATTAATCCTGCTAACAGTCCGTCAGATCCTCTGAAGATTCAGTCATCCAGGTCGTGGTGTATCTAATTTACTTTCAGAATAAATGATAAAGGTCTTGTGTTTATAAATCTTTTCTTCAATTGCCACCAATAATTCTCACTTCCTGCTCATTTTGAGGAATGTTCTGATAATTACATACAAAAAGACAAACTAAGATTTATTTTGAATAATTTTCTCCTGGCTCTGTTAATGGTTTTAAAAAGCAGCTTCAACAAATTTGATTTGGAATAATAAATTTTGATTCAGTGTTTTTGCTGGTTTGAATGTTTTGTTTTAGTCAAATTTTAATTATCCCCCTCTTTTTATTAGTTTTTAAGCGTCACCCGACATAATAGTTCTCACCTTTTTATTAGAGTTAATCCACTTCTTGTCTTTTGAATATTGATTTATTTTCAGGTGCGATTCACTGAGTTTTGTTTCCTGCATAAATGCACAAATACTTATTTATTATTCAGCTTTACATTGATTTTAATTCTAAGTGAGTCCAAGATTTCTGTCCAAGACAGAAAATATGAAATTCTGTGTTCACATTTAAGCCTCCAGGCACAAACAAACATTATTACATTCAGATTCAACAGGAGTCTGAATTTAGACAGAAATGTTCCTGTTTCATAGACAAAAAAATGTCTTTAATCCCTTGTGGTTCCTCTGTGAATTTTAATAGTTGATCAAAGTATTTTCCTCTGTCGCCACGGCAACCTTTGTTCATTTGGGTAATTTACAGCTTCTCTTTGGTGCTGGACTGGTATTTTATTCATACATTTTTATATATAGAAGCTAGTGTTAAATGTTAAATGTTTTTCACTAGTGAAAAAAATCAAAATGCTGTAATAAATCCTGTTTTTATTGCACACACACGCTCCGTGTCGGCCTTGACGTTCGTCTCTCGCCGCGTCCAGGCTCCAGTTCCAGCTGAGGACGGCCACATTCAGAACGAAGGGCTCGACAGCGACCACTTCAGTGGCAGCAACTCCAGCTTCCTGGCCAACGAGAAGCTCATGTGCATGGACAGCATGAGCAGCGACGTCACCGGTATGACGAGCACTCGATTCCACGACCTGAGCTTCACCCTGCCAAACGTCAGCCACACCCTTGGCGTTTGATGAAATGGCAGCTAAGGTGTTGCTTGACTGAATATATTTTTCATTTATTTTATTTGTTTGCCAGATGACGACATCGACTTGAACAACCTGCCGGATGACGAGCTGGAGCTGTACTTCAACAAGCTCGTGCCTCCCGCCATGCAGAGGGGCCGAGTGGAGGGCCAGGAGATTCCTACTGTAAGACTCCGTCTGCTTTTAGGATTTAACATCTTAATGCTGCTTCCAACGGCCTCGGATCGCTGAATTTCAAACCTCTACGTTAACATGTTGAACTCTGGTGGCTTCAAGGACCTCGAGATCAGTGTTTTAGATATTTTTTTTTAAATGACCGTTAAATGGTGCCATAATAGTCAATAAATTTAGACTTTGAAGTTTTTCTTTGTTTTGGTGCAGAGTACAGAAAATGACTGCAATCTCAATGTAAAACCAATTTTAAGGAAACCTTCTGTGCAAAATGCAGTGAAATGTCCAAACAACTTCTCTTATAGCTGTTGAGTTATGTATGTTTTTACAAACTCCCCCTGACAGCAAGGCTTTGAGGCTAGCATCACTGATACCTCAGCTCGGGTCTCAGTGTTTTGTTGTGTTTATTACTCTTGATGAATTTGTCAAAAAAAAAAAAAAAATCTGTTTTCTTTATAACGTCTTACCATTCTTGTGGTGGTCTGGCCGGACCGGAGCCCCTCGCTGGTTGATGTTGGCTCGAGGGCCTGATGTTTTGACACCCCTTATTTTGAGAGATTTGGTATTATTTCTGACACACAATGTTGTGATCAACTGGAAGGTTTTCAGAGGAAATGTAGAGTCGGTTAAATTAAGGAACTAACGTCTGAGGAAAGAGCAATAGAGCATTACTCACATTGTCTAGTTTGGCGAAGACCTGATTTGAGCCACTTTATTCTTGAGTCCGCATTAACGTGCATCTTGTACAGGGAGTGGCTGCTGCTGCTGCTGGTGATGATGATGATGATGATGATCTGTCCAATCCAAGTTCAAGAGAACCTGAGCAGTACAGACATCATTTCCTGGATCAATATGATCAGGTGAGCACGGGGCTGCAGTCAAACAATGATGACTCTTTTGATTCTACAATTGTATTCATGGTGTTTTGTGTGTCTTGTGTGTGCGTCGTGCCTTCAGCAGGACTTCCAGATGCCCGACGTGCGCTTGGCGGCCACCGGGATGGACTCGTGTCCGGCCAGCGACGAGGACACGGAGGACGAGCTGGAGTCTGTCAGGAGGAGCAGCAGCTCCACCAGAGCTCGGCTGCTGCCGAGCATGTCCAGACAGCTGGTCAGACTGCAAACATCACATCAGGACTCAAACGTCCAGCTCCGGCCACCTTCACCACATTTATCCACGTGAACG